>PVIA01007294.1:0-85347 GCA_004024845.1 Tonatia bakeri
TTTTTTTTTTAAGATTTTATTTATTTATTTTTAGAGAGGGAAGGGAGGGATGGAGAGAGAGAGAAAAACATCAATGTGCGGTTGCTGGGGCCACGGCCTGCAACCTAGGCATGTGCCCTAACTGGGAATCGAACCTGCGATGCTTTGGTTCGCAGCCCGCGCTCAATCCACTGAGCTACACCAGCCAGGGCTTGAATACTGATATTCTTGATATCTCTATATTTATAGGACCTCATACTGTCAATCACAAGGAGCAGGCAACACTGAGGGCAACTCTCTGTGTAGAACACAGCCCACTGCATTGGAAATTCTTAGAGGCCCTATTCACAGCCCTAATGGCTAGCAAAGTTCCCAACACAAAGTAGTTACATGTTTATGAAATGAATTAATAAACATTAAAGTTGATCTAAGGTCAAGAATAACCACATGATATAATAAGACAAATTAATTGCTTGGGGGAGATGGTGATGAGGAAAATCCTTAATAAATTTTTATCATTTTTTAAATCCTCAGCCGAGGACATGCTTATTGATTTTAGAGAGGGGGCAAGAGAGGAAGAGAGAGAGAGGGAGGGAAACATCAATGTGAGAGAGAAATATTGATCAGTTGCAGTTCATACAACTGGGGGCAAACCTGCAACCTAGGCATGTGCCCTGACCAGGAATCAAACCAGTGACCTTTGGGTTCATGGGATGATACTCCAACCAACTGAGCCACACTGGCCATGACCTTACTAAATTTTCAGTTTTGACCAAAGATAAAAGTAATGGCATGGCTCTGTCCAGGGCTGATAGTCAGCACTGGTGTGTACTGGTCAAGCCCAGCCTGGTTATTTATTGCCAGAAACAACCTGCCTACACCAGACCTGTTAGTTATTATCTTGACTCTCCCATTAATTTTATGAGAAAGCCTGACTTCTCAAGAGACCAGTCAAGGTCATACCTGCTGAAACTTAAATACCTGCCACAATAGAATTCTCCATTTATAAACAGGTGAAAGCTGGTTAAAAGTAGGATCAAGAAAGAATTGGACAGGAAATGTTTCACAAAATAGCATGAGTCAGAGGCTGAAGGGTATGTAGGATGGAGAGGGAAAACTTCCAACTTTCCTTGGGGGTGGGGGTCAAAAAGTGGTTCTGAACTGCTTAGGTACATACAAAGGAGCTCAAATATATTCCTAGACCTTCGAAAGTAATCCAGCCCAACTTCTCTTCCACCAAATAGATTTGTTCCATGTGGTATGTTGAAGGCATGAGGTTAAGATTCCCCATGGATGGGGTGCAAGTTGTTAACTCAGCCTTCATGGCGCCCCACACTGGCACTGCAATCTGAGCTCTAGTCAACAGACGTATTCTTCCCTTCCCCCCTTCCCCTAACCCCAATCTGTTACCTGTCATGGCAAATTCTGGGAACCAAGGCACTCAAGGAATAGCTACTCCTTCTCTGGAGTAGCGTGGAAGGCATCCTTATTTTTAGTCTGGATTCTAACAAGGATATTGGACTGTTTGATATCTCTGTCCTTATAGGACCTCACTCTTTCACCCATTGGGAGTGGGAAACAGTGAAGGGAAATACATATGAAGAACAGAGCTCTATTCACAGCGACCTGCTACTTCTTCTCCCTTAAACACACCCAGTTTGATGGGTTCTCTCCCAGAAGTGCTACATTTAAGCCAGAAATTAGCACTCAGATAACAAAGGCTAAGATAATTACTGAATTCTTGCTACGCATCAAAGACTAGGCAAAACTCTTTCCATGTATTATGTTATTTTAAAAACTTGATTTAAAAAACCTAAGCACACAATGACCTGGAAATTGTGTACCATCCTCATTCCTTTCAGTCCAGGCCTCCGGAGAGTTGGCTAATGGTGCAGGGGCCTGAAGTGAATGTGGATGGCAGCGAGTGAAAACTAAGCAAAAAGGAACTGAAGAGATGCCTGAAAGCTAAAAAGAAAATAGCAGAGAAGGAGGCCAAGCAGAAGGAGCTCCGTGAGAAACAACTAAGCCAAGCCAATGCTGCCGCCACCAACCACAGCACTGAGAATGATGTTGGTGTCAAGGAGGAGGGCCTGGACCCAAACCAACACAACAAGATCCTCAGCCAAGCAATCTACCAACTAGAGGTCAATGGGAAAGACCCCATACCCACACTAGTTCCATGTAGACATCTTGCTAACTCACTTCATCCAAGAATACAGTCACTTGCAGCCTGAGGACCACCTGAATGACATTACCTTAAAGATGGCAGGTAGGATCCATGCCAAAAGAGCATCTGAGGGAAGGCTCATCTTCTCTGACCTTCCAGGAGAGGGGGTCAAGTTGCAAGTCATAGCCAGTTCCAGGCATTATACATCAGAAGAAGAATTTACTTGTGTCAATAACAAACTGCATCAGGGAGACACAATTGGAATTCAGGGGAATCCTGGGGAAACTAGGAAGGGTGAGCTGAGCATCATTCCCTATGAGATCACACTGCTGTCTGCGTGCTTGCATATGTAACCTCATCTTTGCTTTGGCCTCAAAGAAAAGAATACTGAAACACCAATTCAAAAGCATCTATGCACCTCTGTTCACAGCAGCATTATTTACAATAGCCGAGTGCTGTAAACAGCTTGACTGCCCATCAGTGAGTGGATCAAAAAACTGTGGTACATTTATACAATGGAATACCATGCAGCAGAAAGAAAGGAGCTCCTACCCTTTGCGACAGCATGGATAGAACTGGAGAGTAATATGCTAAGCGAAATCAGCCAGGCAGTGAAAGACAAATACCACATGATCTCACCTATAAGAGGAACCTAATGAACAAAAAAAAAAAATAAAAGAGCAAAATAGAACCAGAGGCATGGAAACAAGGAACAGACTGACAGGGACCAGAGTGGGGTGCGGATAAAGGAGGCAAGAAGGGGAAGGGCCTAGTTAAGGAACAAGTATGAATGAACTATGGAAATGGACAACAGGGTGGGGATTGATCATGGGAGTGGGGGCTGGGAGGGGCGGGGGAGAGCGACAGGGGAAAATTGGGACAACTGTAATAGAACAACAGTAAAAAAGAAAGAAAAAATATATATAGGGTTCAAATGTACAATTCTACTGAGAGTATTATGCTAAGTGAAATACATGAGTATATCATATGATTTTACTTATATATATAGAATCTAGTGAACAAGCAGACAAAATAGAAACAGACCCATAGATACAGAAAACAGGCCAACAGCTGTCACAGGGGAGAGAGATGGGGTGAACAAGGTAAAGGGATCAAGCAAAAGCAAAACACTCATAGACACAGACAACAGTAAGGTGATCACCAGAGGGAAAGGGGGATGGGAACAGGTAGAAGAGGGTAAAGGGGGGATAAATGGTGATGGAAAGAGACTTGACTTTGGGTGGTGAACACACAATACAATATACAGATGATGCAATTTCAGAACATTTTTATCACCCAGATTGAAGAATGTGAAACAGTAGATCTGGCAGGTTTATGAAACTGGTAGACTGTCCATCATGAGTGAGAGGGGTGAGTCAAGCTCATTAGGTTTGGATGGCATGCTGATCAGGATAATAGTGATGTCTAACAGATGAGTAGATAAAAAGTGTGATCTTGCACAGGTAGAAATGAAGGAGACATGAAGGCAATTATGGACATGTTGAGTTTCTTAGAGGTTCAGGGGCAGATGTGAAGCAACCAGTTGGAGTGGATCTGGAGTGCAGGGGAAAGTTAGGGCCTGGGGGCCAAGACGATATAATAGCAAACACTTGCAAGAGGCTCACTGCTTGTCAGACACTGGTCCAAGGGCTCTATATACATGATCTCAATGAATCCTCACGTTATAAATGAGCGAGCAGAGGTGTAAAACAACTCACCAAAGTTACTAGCACGTGACAGAAAGGGGATTGGACTTTATCCCTCTCACAAAGGCCATTTCATCTGCAGAGGGATAACACTGAATCTAGGGGAGTAGAGGCAAGGCTGAGGGGAGAGCCTAAAGAAAATCTCGAGGTCTTTGAAATCAGTGGCGACCAGACTGGAGTCACCAGTTGCTGTCAATAAGAACATCCTCTTGGACTTGCCTCAGACTTAACTCAAGTCACGGAGGTTAAACTGAAATGACAGCAGCTTAAGACTGATGATCCTTCAACGCATTACCTGGACAATGAAATAGGTACAGCCTATGTGAGCTCTGAATGTGAGTGACTAAACAGAAAACCAGAGCTTTAAAAAAAGAAACAACTTCTCACAGACCATTCCCTGCCCTGGTTTCTCTAAACATCTAAGGAAATAAATAAACCCTAGCGCTTCTTGGTGTTAGGTGTTTAGGGAGGTTTGCCCACTTACAATTTGGAAAATTCTCTCTTGTTTGAAAGCCTCCACAAACTTCCATTCAAATACTGTCTTTTTAAAAATGAGAACACAATAGACTGCTCACAATGCCTCACAAACTCTCCTAAAAGTTACTGAATTATTCTTTCAGGATTCTGAATGCATTTAAAAATCTTGCAAGAGCTGAGAGGTATACTGCTGTTGTTCAGGTCCACATCTCTACAAGCTATAGAAAAATTTCCAGAATCTGCATTGAACTAAAGTCATTTATTTTTTAAAGTATGTAATAATTAATGGATTTAATTTTTTTAGGATTTTATTGCTTTATTTTTTAGAGAAGGGGGAAGGAAGGGAGAAAGAGAGGGACAGAAACACTGATGTGAGAGATACATCAATCAGTTGACTGTAGCATGCCCCCAGTTGGGGATCCAGCCCACAAACCAGACATGTGCCCTTCACTGGGAATTGAACCAGCGACCCTCTGGTTCACAGGCTGGCACTCAGTCCACTGAGCCACACCAGCCAGGGCTCGAGTCATTTATTGAATGTTGGTTTTATTTTTTAAAAATATTTCTCCTGACATTTTCTTCTCCTCAAACTTGATTGCATAATCACCCAAAGACAGACTTGTGGTTATTTGAGATCTCCAAGTCCAAGAACAACAGGAGTTTATGAGATGTTTCTTTTCCCCTGGAAAAGTTCTGCTCAAGGCACACAATGGCACTTATGAAGCCCACCTTCTTGGGCTGGCACCTAATTACAGTGCCCACCTTGTAGAACTACAGAGAACAAGTGCTAACCGAGTGCTCTCTGAGCAACATGTAGGCCCTGGCTCCTAGGAGCTTCCATCCAAAAGCAACTAACATGGAAAAGGATGTTATGGTTCTCTGCATTTTTCCTCTACAAAACCCCACTTTCTTTATCTCCCTTATCTTTGTTCTTCTGCTCCTTTTCATTACGTCTTTGGAGTGACCACCCACAATTACAACCCTTCTTGCTGTCTTACCTAGGTTTGTCTCAGAGATGTTTGCCAGTTGGAAAGACCTTTTTCCATGGCTGAAGTTGCTTCCTGTGCATGTCTGGTGACATTGACTAGAGCTTTCCTAAGTAGGAGTCTGTTTCATCAGAGAACTGAAATTTAAGCAAAATGCCTGGAAGAGGAGATGTGGAGGCCAGCAGTTTCTGGAGCAGACTCAGGGAAACCTACCACTGAGCCCTTTCAGCTGATCAGAAGGGAGTTCCAGGATTCAATAAAACAAGTCTGTTCTCACCCATTGTAGAAAAGCAGCATTTCTTCTCCAAGCCCAGGCCCAATTTAAATACAATGTGACAGACCCTACTTCTCATCTTGGTCATTCTTTTGGGAACAGAAAGGCTCATCCACAGGCTGTTGGGGTCCTGCCTTCAATATGCCTTGGTCATCATTTGGGAAAGAAGAAAGGATGTCTCAAAGACGCAGAGCCCTGGACTCTGAATGTTCTGCTTTTTGAATGATTAGACATGGTCCTGTGACCCAAAGGCCTCCCATATCCTCCAGCCTGTGACTCTGGGTCATATTCAGAGTTATTCTCATTTTTCTATACTTACCCATCCCTCAGTTGCTGCAGATTGGAAGTTGGTCCCCTCAGAGAGCCCCCCACTTATTTCTGAGAAGCCGCCCAGGTGATGCCTCCCATGTGCCTATACACCACACTATCAGCTGTGCTCACTACTTGACTCTTTCGCTTCTGCTCCAGAATCCACTGTCTGCATTCGACATTTTCTGGCCATCAGGAGCGGGCTGGAGTCCATGCCTAGGGGCCTGTCTGGCCCCACATGCTCCTCTGGGGGCCACTGGAGAGATGAGTTTGACAGAGCCTGGATAAATTGTCCTTTCCCTAATTCTTTTCCACACTAAGTTAGCAGGGTACATACAAATCTAGGCCTGCTTATGCCTGGAGTCTCATAAAATTGCTAATGAATTGCTCCATCAGTGTCTGAGCCTGAGTACTCACACAGTAGCTTACCAAGTCTGTGTTGGTTTCTGGACATTCTCCTTACCAGGGGGAACTAAACCCAGTAAAGGGTCCAAAAGGAGACCAAGAGCCCAGCTGTTCTCCCAATCAGCCTCCTCTCTGCTCAGCTAAAAATCCATTTCCCTGCCCCAAGCAGCCTCATCTCCCCTACCACAAACTTTTTTCTCTTACCTTCATAACAGGTTTTAGCGACTTGATACCCTACACACATCTCAGTCATCTCTACTATAAGACATGGTCTGTCTTTGCTTTTACAGTTACAAAATTGGAAAGAGCAAGTTGGAGGAGGACCTGGGGTTGAAGTCAGGTGTTTGCATTGGCTTCTATTTCTTAAGAAGGGGAGAGACTTGAGCATGTTTCAGTACTGAGAGGGGAGTCAGTAGACAGGAAGAAAGTGAAGATGTATCTTCACCTTCTGGGAAGACTGGGGCATAATAGCTGGAGCTTAGTCCTGGAATGAGTGGAAGGGAAAGGGTGGGATCACCTCCTCTCCCTTTTGTGACAGGAGAGGGGAGGAAACACTAGGCAGGAATGATTTAGGAAGGAAGGGGCAGGAAGTTTGACATTCCTACCTGACGATTTATATTCTCATTGTGAAATGAGAGAGCCAGGAGGCGAGGGAGTATGATCAGAGGCCTAATAAAAATAAAGAATATTTGAAATTGCCATCGTGGAGGAGGTCTGAATGAGCTAATTAGAAACCCCAAAATATTGTGGGACAGCAGGAAGGCCATTAAGTGTACAGTATGGAACAGGTAGCTCACTGCTGTATAGAAAGAAATACACACAGGACTTAGCAAAAGGCTTGGAGAGAGAAGTTTTCCTTTCTCTCAAGTGGAGATAACCATTTCTACTCTTTCTTTTTTAAAATATATTTTATTGATTATGCTAATAAAGTATACTTAAAAACAACAAAACCCATAAAATTTCCTTCAAAAGAAAATTAATTATTGTGTAAACATATGATAATATCATAGAGCCACATTTAAGAAAAGCCATGGGAAAATACCTAAGATCAAGGATTAAAGAAAATAGTGAGTGCAGAACTGTGGTATAGTCGTATCTCATTTAATAGTTAAAAAATAGTCACAGGATGTAAAGCATTGGAAATATAGTCGATGATATTGTTATAACTAAGTATGGTGCCATGTGGGTACTGGAAATATTGGGGGCATCGCTTTATAAATTATATGATTGTGTCTTACTACTATGCTATACACCTGCAGCTAATACAAAATAATATTGAATGTCAACTGTAATTGAAGAATAAAATTAAAAATAAAATACTGAACTAACAAGCAAAATAGACACAGACTCATAGATAGAGAGCAGGATGACAGGTAAGGTGGGGGGAGGTTGGGGGAGGAGGGATTGAGCAAAAAGGAAAAAGGACTTGTGGACGTGAACAGGGAATCAAACCAAGGGGCACAACAATGAGAGAACCAAGTCCTAACCACTACACTACCAGAGAGGTATGGCTCATACTCAATCTTTCTACTCTTTAAATATACTATTCAACATTTAAAACTATACATAAGATACAGATATTAAAATTCATAGATAATAAGTGCCCATTAATTCACCACCCAAGTCAAGTAATAGAACATTATTAATAACTTACACCTATCTATCCCATCCCACCCTTCCTGTAAACCCTAAACATTTGGGTTGCCACCAAATATTTGCTGTTACATGCAGTACTTATATGCATATTCTTATCTTTGAATCCTTGTACACATGTTCAAGAGAACAGACCAAGGACTGGAACCGCTGAATTGTAGAGTATGCATATATAAAGTAATGCTATATTGTTTCCTACAGTGATTGTAGGAATCTATCTATTGACAATCACAGCAGACATGTATAAGAGTTCCTGTTTATTCACATACTCTTCAATAGTTGGTATTATCAGACATCTTAATGATAGGGGACTCAAGAGTTGGAAAATTTTAGTTTAAGGTAAATAGTTAATAAGCCTAGTAGGTAATGCATATGTTAAAGCTATAGTTTCAGGAACTCCAGCTACTGGCTCACCACTCCCAGGAGAGACAGCGGATCTCCTGGGGCACCGCTAAAGACCACAGCCTGGGGAACAAGAAGAGGCATCCAGGCCATTGTGTTCCAGGAAGAGACAGATGACCACCCGCCCCTGGGAACAGTTAACTAACTGTCCAGGGTGAGAATGCTGCAGTTTCTTTCACCTAATTTTCCCTGAATTTCAAAACCCCTCACTGCACCTTGTTTATTCCCTGTTATAAAAGGCTGGCTTGAAAGAAAATGTAAGATGGCCTGTTAGGGTATGAACCTGCCATCTTCTCAGATCACCAGCCCTCTGAATAAAGTGCCCATAAAGACTCAATTCCTGTCTCTGCTTATTGGGTTCAGTATGTGACAGGCAGTATGAACGCCGGTGTCTTTTCCGGTTCCATATTTTGGCGACTCTGCTCAAGGACAGACTTTGGGATTCTCTGGTAAGTCTGGGTATTTGGCGAGGAGTCCCATTGGCTGCCTGGGTTGAGATGCCTTGGGGGTTTGGATTCGGAGAATCCCAAGCAGCTGCCAAGTGATTTCACTTAGGGACTCTCCTCCTTACTCCCAGCACTTCTCATCGTTTATCACATTTGATTGAATCATTGCGCTTTCTGGTTCAGTTTACAATCCCGGGTCATGACTTAGGTCATCAGGTTAAGGTACCTTTCTGGCTTACAGGACTCTGTCTGGGAATCTGATATGGTTAAGGTACCATTGGTTTACAGAGCTCTGTCTGGTGAAAAAGTACATCTTCCGATTTGGTTAAGGTACCATCTGTTTTATGAAACTCTGTCTGGGAAATGACGTCTTATCTGGTTTCAGTACCTTCTGTCTTATGGAGCTCTGTCTGGTAGAATGGCAGTGGGGAGGAGCCTCTGTTCCAGGAAACAGCCCACTGGGGCGAGTTCTGGTTAATTGGTCGACTTATCAATGTATGAGTAGAGTGAATGTGGTTTTTATCGTAATACTCTTCGGCTTACGTATTGTATAATTTGGACTCAGGAGAGTGCTGGTCACTGAATGGGTCTTTAAATTACTATATTATAGTGTAACTAGAGTTGTTTTGTCAAAAATCAGGGGAATGAGACAAAATGCCTTACCTAGAAGTTTTTTTTATGAGTTTATAGGATAAAGATACAGAATTAAAAGGAAACAAATTAATGGTTCAGAGAAAAAGGAATTTGCATGGGAAAGATAGAGGCTCGTAGGAGAGGGACCAGGGAGATCTAGATATTACGACTGCTTCAAGCATAGCAGAGTTCCCACAGTCCCAGGGGATCTTCTTCCTTATTTAGTTGAGGGCACTGGGGAAGGTGCGCCTGAACTGGTATCACCCTCTCGAACCCGCCAGGGAACCAAATTCGGTGGAGGACAAGGCCCTACCGGGGCAGGGCAATATCCTTTGTGGAGACTTCCAGTGGGAGTAGGGCCAAAAGGCCAACCTGCTGGATATTATTGGGCACATACTCAGTTTCTACATCAGATCTGTTAAACTGGGAAAGCTCAAACCCTTCTCATAGGAATGATCCTGCTAAAATGACTGATGTGGTTGCATCAGTTTTGCCACTCATCATCCCAACTGGGCAGGCATACAAGCCTTATTAAATATTTTGCTTACAGAGCATAAGCTGAGGCTGGTGTTGGATAAGGCAAATGAAGAGTTTCGGAGGTTACACCAAGAAAATCTAGATGGGGCTCTCGACCCTACTAGGGCAATACCTCAAATTGAGCCCAACTGGGACCCTAATGGGAATGGCCTTCCTTTCTTGGAGCATTATAAGAGATGCATCCTTGAGGGAAGAAGGAAAGGCGTCCTGGAGCAGCAAAGTCTGAATATGGCGCAGGCAGTGCAATGAAAGCCCACAGAGGACCCTCCCAATGCCAGGAAACAGCTAAGGAGCTTCCTGGGGATGGCAAGTGACTGCCACATTTGGATTCCAAACTTTGGGCTCACAGCTAAACCACTGTATGAGGCTCTGAAGGGACCGGGATATGGCCTTTTAGAGTGAGTGGACAAACAAGCGCACTCAGGGTTTTGAGTCCCTGGAGGCGCACCTGGCTTCTGATGCCTTGGAACTTCCAAATCTACTGCAGCCCTTTCAATTACATGTGCATGACTGACAGGGTGTTGCCCTAGGACTGACTCCTCACCCAAATGCTTAGTGACATTTTGCAGCCCATTGCATAATTGTCAAGGACACTAGATCACACTGTCCAGGGGTGGCCAGCCTGCTTGAAAGCTGTAGTAGCCACCTGCCAGCTCTTACAGGAAGCTGAAAAGTTTTCCCTGGGAGAGCCTATCACCATTTATGCACCCCAGCAAGTGTTGAGCTTGCTAGAGCAAAAGGGAAATATGTGGCTCACTACTGGAATATTGGGCAGGTACGGAGCCATTGCTCTGGACAATCCCAATGTCTGCCTCAAAACTGTAAGTTAAATCCCAACTCTCTTCTCTCGGAGCCCAGTTCAGCTGCACTCATACATGACCGTGTTGAAATAACTGGTGAAGTGTATTCTAGCAGAATTGATTTACAAGACCATCCTTTAGAAGAAGCAGACTGGCCTCTCTGCACAGATGGAAGCAGTTATATGGACAAAGGAAACAGAGAGGCTGGCTATGCAGTTGTGGCTACTGAAGGAGCAGTGGTGGCCAAGGCCTTGCTACTGGGAACCTCTGCTCAGAAAGCTGAACTGATTGCAGTGACAAGGGCGCTGTAATTGTTGCAGGAAGAGAGAGTGAATGTCAAGGTAAGCTTTCCTAATTTTGCATGCACATGGTTCCATCTGGAAAGAAAAAGAACTGTTAACCTCCAAATAAAAAGGAGAGGGTTTGCAGGAACAATTATAAAGGACACATGGACAATAACAAGGGGGGGTGGAAACAGGGGAGGGAGGTGGGGACGGCCGGGGTGGTGGGGAGGGGTGGGGGGAAAAGGCAGAAAAATGTACTTAGACAACAATAAAAAATATTTATTAAAAAAGGAGAATAGCATACAGCAGAAATTTAAAAATTATTAGAGGCTGTTCAGGTTCTTTCACAGGTGGCAGTTATGCACTGCCCAGGGCATCAGAAAGAGGACACTGCAGTGGCTAGAGGAAACGATCTGGCTGATCGGACAGCAAAAAAGGCTGCCAAAGGAACATTTATAATGCCTTTGGCACCTGGTCTAGACTTGTCACAATTTGGCCCTGAATATCTGACTGCAGACTTAGAGAAAGCTAAGGGTCGGGGTTTGATGAAGAAGGTCCTGATAGTGGACGGAAAAGGAGTAAGAAAGGAGTTATACTGCTTCCTGAACATTTAGTGGGGCCGGTCATGAAGCATTTGCATGAGGCCACACGCTACGGAAGAGACTCAAAAACCACCTATGTCAAACCGTGGCTCACAGGTCCTGGAATTTCTAAAGCCTTACGAAAAGTAATTGCTGGATGTGTTGTATGCCAGAAGAACCACCCCAGGACAGATCCCCACAATACCAAGGACAGTGCCCACTGGATTTTACTCAGATGCCAAGGGTCTGAGCGGAAATATTTGTTAGTCTTTGTTGACACCTTTTCAGGACGGGTGGAAGCTTATCCTACTAAAATGGAGAAGACTTGGAGGTAGTGAAAGCCTTACTGAAGGAAATAATCCCTTGCTTTGGCATCCCTGGCAGCATCCAGAGTGATAATGGACCTGCTTCTGTTTCAGAAATTACACAGAAGGTTAGTAAGTTTTTAGGAATCAAGTGGAGACTCCACACGGCATGGAGGCCTCAGGCTTCTGGGAAGGTAGAGATGAATCGCACCTTGAAGAAAAATATAGCCCAGCTGTGTCAAGAAACTCATCTCCACTGGGATCAAGCTTTGCCTATCGCCTGCTCAGGATAAGAGTGGCTCCTCGAGCCCTGGCTGGCTTAGCTCAGTGGATTGAGCGCGGGCTGCGAACCAGGCATCGCAGGTTCGATTCCCAGTCAGGGCACATGCCTAGGTTGCAGGCCATGTCCCCCAGCGACCGCACATTGATGTTTCTCTCTCTCTCCCTCTCCCTTCACTCTCTAAAAATAAATAAATAAAATCTTTAAAAAAAAAAAAGAGTGGCTCCTCGAAGTGGGATTCAATCAAGTCCTTCTGAAATTGTGTACAGGTGACCATTTCGGGCTCTGATTGCGGTGGGAGATATGTATATAGATTAAGAAGTAAAGAAATATGTGCATTTAAGTCAGACCTTAGCTGTAATTAATGACCTTGCCTGTATCAGAGACCTCTCCCCCACAGGTTTGCTGCATTCATTCGAGCCTGCAGATAAGGTGCTACTCAAGACTTGGATGACAGCATCTCCAGAGAGCCAACTAGAAGAAAAGTGGACTGGACCTTGGGACGTACTCCTCACCACCCCAACCATGGTGAAGCTGGCAGGAATAAAACGGTGGATTCGTCACACCAGAATAAAAGCACTGGAGCGACAATGGACTGCCAAACCTTCAGAAGACCTGAAAGTCATCTTTCGAAAACAATATTTATGGACAACTTATGCCTTCCAAACGAGATGAATATATTTGGGTATATTTAGCAAAAATGTTCTGAATATTTCTGACTTTTGTGTTGCAGGAGGAACTTATGTTGAACAAACTTTCATTTCATTCTTTGTAGGTGTTTGCGCTCCCTTGGAAAGCCTTAGAAATTATACAGTGTTTGAGCATATCAAATAGAAAATGACCTACTCTGATAGTTATAACTGGGGACCAGTGGTAACTATAAAGAACAGGGAAATGTTTTCCTTGAAGGTCACTAATGTAGCCCTAGCTGGACAGTGTGCAACTTTTGTCAACTGTACTAAAAAAACTGTTTTGTGCTCTCAGCAGGTGTGAAGATGAATTGCCCACAGGATAGTTTCTAATGTGTGGGAGGACTCTGCTGTTCCAACCTAACTGATCTTACAGAAATAAGGTATTTTAAAACTAACAGTGGGGGAATGACAGGGCACTCAAGAGTTGGAAAATTTTAGTTTAAGGTAAATAGTTAATAAGCCTAGTAGGTAATGCATACATTAAAGCTATTGTTTCAGGAGCTGCAGCTCCCCACCCACCACTCCCGGGAGAGACAGCCCGCCTCCTGGGGCAGCGCTAAAGATTAGTGCCTAGGGAACAAGTGGACACATCCGGGCCATTGTGTTCCAGGGAGAGACAGATGACCACCCGCCCCTGGGAACAGCTAACCGCCCAGGGCGAGAGTGCTGCTGTTTTCTTTCACCTAATTTTCCCTGAATTTCAAAACCCCTCGCCACACCTTGTATATTCCCCGTTATAAAAACGCTGGCTTGAAAGAGAATGTAAGACGGTCTGTTAGGGTGCGAAACCGCCATCTCCTCAGATCACCGGCCCTCTGAATAAAGTGCCCATAAAGACTTAATCCCTGTCTCTGCTTATTGGGTTCGGTATGTGACAGGCAGCGTCAATGTTGGTGTTTTCCAGTTTCAATTATTTTTCCACTGACATAAAATATTTCATTACTTTAATGTGCCTTTCCTTGATCACTAATAAATTTTAGCATCTTTTCATAGGCTTATTTGCCAGCTGTGTCTTCTGCAAATGACAGTTCATTGCCTTTGACCACTTTACATCTTTTCTTTTTAATTTGTGGAAATTCTTTGTATTTCTGGTTGAATCCTGTTGGTAGTATATATTATAAATGTCTCCTCTAAATTTGTAACTTTTTTCTTTTTTAAATGGTTGAAAGATATGACACATAGAAGTTCTCAGTGTTAATGCAGTCTAATTCATTTGTCTTTTTATGGTTACTGTTTATATGTGTTTTGTTAAAGAAGTCCATTACTACCTTAAAGTTAGAGAGATATTCTTTTATGTCTTCTTCTAAAAGTTTAGTGTTTCGCCCTGGCTGGCATAGCTCAGTGGATTGAGCGCGGGCTGTGAACCAAAGCATTGCAGGTTCGATTCCCAGTCAGAGCACATGCCTGGGTTGCAGGCCATGACCCCCAGGAACCACACATTGATGCTTCGCTCTCTTTCTCCCTCCCTTCCCCGTCTAAAAATAAATAAAATCTTTAAAAAAAAAGTTTAGTGTTTCACATCTAAGTATTCAACCCGTCTGGACTTTATTTTGTGTATGGTATATAATAGGGATCTATTTTCTTTTTTTGGCATATGGATAACTACTTGTCCCAAACCAGTTATTAAGTAATCACCCCTTCCTCAATAACTTGCATTGCTGCAATTCCATTGGTCAACTGGTCAATTCCTGCATCAGTAGCATGTTGTGTTAATTATTATAGCTTTATAGTAAGTTTCTATAAGCCTTTCTAAGAAGTTGCAATAAATCTTTATAAGACATTATAAGTCTCAGATAAAGCAAATCTCCCCATCTTTTTCTTCTCTAGGAGTAGTCTTAGGTATTGGTACTTTGTCGCTCCATATAAATTTTAGAATCAGTTGCCAAATTCAATGAAAAATCTTGTTAGGATTTTGTTTGGAATTTCACTGAGTCTGGAAATAAATATGGGACGTATTGGTATCTTTATGATTATTGAGTGTGACAAGTTATAAACATGGAACATCGCTCATTTATTTTGAACTTCTTTAATGTCTTTTTATAAAGTTTTAAAATAAATTTTGAAGACTAGGTCTTGCAATCTATTGCTATAGTCTTAAGTACTTTATAGTTTTCATTGCTATTGTAAATGGTATTTTAATTACCAAAATTTTTCTTTATTGCTAATATAAAGATGCAAATGATTTTGAATACTGATCTTACAGTAGGTCGCCTTGATAAATCTATTATAATACAGGGTCCAACACAAATAACACCCTTTTTTATTACAAAACTATAAGCATGTAATTCTGTAACATATACTCAAGCACACCATTAGGTGAAATGGTCAAATTAAAACTATAAATTATTACACCCATATTATTACCCTACCAAGCACACTGAAGCAGGCATTACTTCTGCTGGACCCTGTATATAACCACTTGTAGATTTTTAGGGTTAAAAATAATCACACTTAAGAATCATAAAGATATAAATTTTTAATGAAGATGATTGTATTATCTGCAAATGATTCCTTAGCATCCTGTTTTTGAAAGGAGGAAATACACTGTAATTCCATATACTGTTAATTTTTTTTATTTTACTTCAGTCACTTAGTCCTCCAGTACAATACTGAACAGAAGCAGTGAGAGTGGTCATCCATGTCATGTTTTTTAATACAATACTTCTAACATTTCCTATGGAAAATTATACTAACTGTTGGTCTTGTTTTGTCTTTAGTAGATAACCATACCAGATTAAAGACATTCTCTTCCCAGCTTGTTAAGAATTTATATGGATGAGTATATACCAAATTTTATTAAACATTTATTGAATTAATCATGTTTTATTTTTCTTTTAGTCAGTTTTTATAGTGAATGACATTTATAGATTCTTTTAAATGTTAAGTGGTCCTTGTATCCCTGGGATAAATCATATTTGTTTATGGTATATTATCTCAGATTGGTAATACTTTTATTTATAATGTTTGTATTTATATTCCTAAGTAAGAATGTCATAATTGTTCTTCTCAAACAGCCTTCAGCTTTGTATCAAGGTTATAACTGCCTCATGGAATGAGTTGGGTGGAATTTTTCTATTTTCTGGAAGATTTTGTATGAAATTAAATTAATTTGTTCCTTGAAAGTTTGACATAACTATAATTTAACCTCACATGGGCCTATCTGCTTTGGGACTAGGATACATGCACACGCACATACATAAATATTTATCTTTTTGTGTGTATAAGCTTGTTGTTAAAGTATAATATATATACAAAAAAAGCAGTACAAAAACCATAAAGGTATAGCTTTATGAATGTTTCCGAAGTGAGCCCTGGCTGGTGTGGCTCAGTGGACTGAGTGCCAGCCTGCGAACCAAGGGGTCATTGGTTTGATTCTCAGTCAGTGCACATGTCTGGCTTGTGGGCCAGGTCCCCGATAGGGGGTGAATGGGAGGCAACCGCACATTGATGGTTTTCTCCCTTTCTTTCTCCCTCTGTTCCCCTCTCTCTAAAGATAAATAAATAAAATCTAAAAAAATTCTCAAAGTGAATACACCTGTGTAGCCAGCTTTCAAAGTTATGGAGGCCTAATACCTCTACCAAACTTCATTATATTTACTCCATTAACATCTCAAAATCTTTAAATTATTTCTATTGTTGACACCAGTACAGGTATCTGCCACTTTCCCCTTGCTTGACACCCTCTACCCAGCCCCTGCCTCCCACAGCTTTTATGACATTGTTGTCTGTGTTCATGGGCCATGCCTATATGTTCTTTGGCTAATTTTTTCCAGCACCCCCCCACGCCCTTCCCTATGAGATGTCAGTCTGTTCCATGTATCCATGCCTCTGGTTTTGTGATCATCAGCTTATTTTGTTCACTGGATTCCACATGAGTAAGATCATATGGTATTTCCCAAGTCCTATTAAAATACCAATGGCATATTTCACAGATCTAAAACAAATATTCCAAAACTTTATACAGAATCAAAAAAGACACCAATTACCTCAGCACTCTTGAGAAAGAACAAAGTTGGAAGTATCACAATGCGTGATGTCAAACTATACTGTAAGGCCACTGTAATCAAAACAGTATGGGACTAGCATAAGAATAGCAAATAAATCAATGGAACAGAATAGAGAGCCCAGGAATAAACCCACCACTTTATGGTCAGTTAATATTTGACAAAGAGGGCACAAAAATACAATGAAGTAAAAACAGTCTCTTTGATAAATGGTGCTGGGAAAATTGGACTGGTACATGTAAAAAAAGTGAAAATAGTCTACCAAGTTACACCATACACAGGAATAAACTAAAAATGGTTAAAAGACTTAAATGTGCCCTGGCTGGCGTAGCTCAGTGGATTGAGCGCAGGCTGCGAACCAGGCATCGCAGGTTCGATTCCCAGTCAGGGCACATGCCTAGGTTGCAGGCCATGTCCCCCAGCAACCGCACATTGATGTTTCTCTCTCCCTCTCCCTTCCCTCTCTAAAAATAAATAAATAAAATAAATTTAAAAAAAAAAGACTTAAATGTAAGTCACAAAGCCATAAAAATCCTAGAAAAAAACAGGCAGTAAAATATCAGAAATCATGCGTAGTGATATTTTTTACCACTATATCTCCTAGGGCAAGGGAAACAAAGGAAAGAATAAACAAATGAGACTACATTAAAATAAAAAGCTTCTACACAGCAAAATAAACCTACAACAAAATGAAAAGGGCACCCACTGTATGGGAGAACATATCTGCCAATGACACATCTGATAAAGGGTTAATTTCCAAAACATATAAAGAACTTATACAACTCAACACCAGGAAGACAACCAACCAATTAGAAAATGGGCAAAGGACCTGAACAGACACTTCAAAGAGGACATGCAGATGGTCAGTAGACAAGAAAAAAATGCTCAATGTCACTAATCAGAGAGATGAAAATCTTTAAACCACAATGAGATGCTACTTCACACCTGCCAGATTGGCTACCATCAATATATCACCAAACAACAAGTGCTGGCGAGGAAGTGCAGAGAAGGGAACCCGAGCGCACTGCTGGCTGCAGTGCCGACTGGTGCAGCCGCTGTGGAAAACAGTATATGGAGATACCTCAAAAAGTTAAAACTAGATCTGCCATTTGACCCAGTGATCCCACGTCGGGGACTATAACCTAAGAATTCCAAAACGCCAATCAGAAAGAATATATGCGTACCTATGTTCATAGCAGTGCTATTTACAATATCCAAGTGCTGGAAGCACCCCAAGTGCCCCTCAGTAGATGAGAGGATAAAAAAAAGCTGTGCTACATTTACACACAGAGTACTTTGCAGCTGCAAAAAAGAAGGAAACCTTACCTTTTGCGACAGCACAGATGGACCTGGAGAATATTCTACTAAGCAAAATAAGCCACTCCATTAATTTTGGCATAATAAAGTTAAAACTAATTGGAGGTAGCCTTTTCAAATAATTGTATAATTATTCACAGCATTGTCATCTAGAGTAAATGCAAAATCAGAGACAGAAAACTTGGGATTTGTGTGGCATTTCTGGAAGAGGCTGTCAGTCAATGCCGCTGCTCCGTACCTGTAGGTTCTAAGGGGCTAACACCGGGCAGTGAAGTAGGAAACTGCGGACTGGCATCACGCCAGAAGAGCATCAGACATATGCTGTGGAGCCAGGTGAGGACAAGGCCTGCCAGCCAACTTCCGATGATGAAAGTGGGCTGTGAGTTTTTGAGCAAAGTTGAACCTAGTAATGATTGAGTTATACCATTTTAGGCCTTTGATTCCAGAATCATTTCTATTCATCTTCACTAGCACATCAGAGTCAGGGCCCATTAGTTAGTAAATATCTAACAACTTTCATAGGGGTGGGGGGGGCAAAAGCTCGTCTGTAGCATTTCCCAGTTTCTATGGTGTAAAAACTCCTGCATGGTTGATTTCAAGCTACCAGACATGTAATTAAACATGGAGTTCTGAGATTTGCATTATTGGCTCTCATGAGTCAGACTGAGTCCATCACTGGATCTGGCTCTTCTCACGCTGGGACCCAGGGCTGACTTGTTGGGAAAAGCAATGGGGTGTATGGTAAATTATACCAAGGAATGACAGCTAAGGGGTGTAAAGTTTTTAGGGAAGATTGGATTTCAGGGGGTAAAAGCCTCTGGGTGCTCAGGGTGGCAAATGCTGAGAAAAGTATGGTAAATTTGTTAGTTTCTTACAGAGAAGAGGAACATGGTGAGATTAGAGAAATGTTGCCATTGGGCAGAGGAGAGGGTGACTGTGCGATAGGATCAAACAAGTGCGAGGGAAAAGAGTAAAGCCAGTGTTTGCCGGCCAACCTTGAGCTGATGAAGAGGTCTAAGACACATGTCTCCCTCTATTTTCATTTTTACTATCAAACTGGGGAAGTGGAGAGGAACACATCGTACGGAAAAGGGGATGTTGAAAATTTTGAGAGAGAAAAATAGTAATATTTTGAGAACATTATTTGAATTCTGAGGTTATGGGCTTAATGTTAGACTAGCACTCTAAAGTGTTGGTGAATGCATTTGAAATTAGATTCATAAAAGTCTTCATGCAGTCTGGACAGCCAGGAGAACTCCTGGAAGCTCATAATTTTGCCAGCCACCCCACCTCCCCTGCAACTACCAATGGGACCCAAGGCACAGCACCTGCAATTGTTAAGTGTTGCAGGCTCCTCTCATTGACTTCCTGTTCTTGGATAAGAGAATTCAAATAAAAAATTCCCCAGTCTATTTTTTCCCGTTACAGAAAGACCTCTCAAAAATACATTGGCAAATGGTTATCGTTCCATTCCTTCAAGGTCCTGAATTTCTTTTTTCCAGTCAAATAGCCATCTCTACCTAGATCGATCTAATCTTGGACTTTTTGCAGAGCTAGGTAAGTCTCGTAAAGGCAGTGGCAAGGTTTAGAACAAGTGTCTGGTTGTGGTGGGCAGTCCCTATTAATTGTTTGGCCCTAAAAGAGACAGAATTTAGGGACAAGCAGCAGCTAGTCAGCAAGCCAAAAAATATAACCATTGCATTTGTGCAGCATTTTGCACAAATAATTTCATATTTTTCTAATTTGATTCTCACAATCACCTGGTGGGTCAGATAAGGCAAATCTCCATCCAACAGCTGAAGACAGAGGTCACAAAGCACAGCAGGGGCAGAATGGCCTCAAAATACAGGTCTCCTTGGGGTCTGGAATCAGGATTTACCTTGAGAGACCACCACAGCCTTTGTCAAACTATAGGAGGTTGATATGCAGATGTTTGGAATGTCCAAAAAGGGAGGGAAAGGAAACATAAAAAATTGACCTACAAAAAATAAAAATAAATAAATGAATGAATGAATGAATGAATGAATGAATAAATAAATAAATTGACCTACAAAAGACAAAAATACATTTTTCGTGGTATCAAACCATGTTCAAAAGTAGTCTGCTGGAATGCCTTCTCAATTATCTCCTCAAATATCCGAAATAGGACACTGCCTCTGTGTTTCAACTCATTTTATTGCCACACATACTATTTCTGGAATCTGCATAAAAACTAAACACTTGCTTTCTTAGCTCTGAACTTTGGGTGCAAGGTAAGAAATGGGAAGAAAATAGTACTGCCTGCCTTTCATGGTCCTCCGTAACTAGGACACACCCAAGAAGAGGAAGTTTTTGATCATTTCTCAGTCAGGGGAACATCACTGACAAATGGCACCACTCTTTGATGCCAACTCTTCCCTCCTATTGGAAAATGATAATGAAAGTATTATGCTTCCTCTATTTCTGTGTTTCCCAAACTGCTGATACAATCCACTAGGAAATTGTAAAGAATCAACTCAGCAGGCTATACCTACATGTAAAGAATTAATGGAAAATGGCCCTGGCTGGCGTAGCTCAGTGGATTGAGCGCGGGCTGCGAACCAAAGCATCGCAAGTTCGATTCCCAGTCAGGGCACATACCTGGGTTGCAGGCCATGGCCCCCAGCAACCGCACGTTGACGTTTCTCTCTCTCTCTCCCTCCCTTCCCTCTCTAAAAAATAAATAAATAAAATCTTAAAAAAAAAGAATTAATGGAAAATGTCAGAATAGAAAAATATCATAGAGTGGACCCTTGAACATCGTAAGTTTGAACTGCACATGTCCACTTACGTGTGGATTTTTCTATCTTATAAAGATCACATAAACTTACGGTATCGATATAGTACAGTGCTATAAAAGTATTTTATCTTCTGTATGATTTTAACATTTTTTCTCTAGCTTATTTTATTGTATAAGTACAGTATGTAACACATATGCAAAATATATGTTAATCGACTGTCATTGGTAAGACTTCTGGTCAACAGTAGGCTATTAGTAGTTTGGTTTTGGGGGAGTCAAGTTATACATGGAATTTCAACTGCGTGGGGACAGGGGTGGATGGGTTAGTGACCCTAACCTCCATGCTGTTCAAGGGTCACCTGTGGTTAGCCTGAGTTTTATTTTGTACATACGATTTTTATTAATTATATTTATGCATCTGTGTACTGCGTTATAACATTTCATACTTTTGTGGAATAAAGTAAAACTTTGGAAAGCCACTTATGTAGAAAATGCATATACCTCAATCCCACATCTAGGCTATATCCTAAGACCCTCCACAGCACATTTTATTTCAATATACATTTCCCTTTTCAGTGCTTCTCTATGAAGCAAGACCAATCTATATAGCCCGCTGTCACTGACAAATATTTTGTACAGAAAGTTGTATTTGGCAAAGTATGAATATTAACAGAACACAGCAGACAGCAAGTGTTTTGGTGAAATATTATTGTATAGAGCCAGTTGTGAAATCAAAAAGCCAAACACGTCCTATCATTTCCCCCTAAATGTGTTATGTTAAAGCGCACCTATACTTGTTTTTTCTACCCTATAATAAATCATATTTTAACAAAAATCAGCAAATGAAGTCCTGTCTGTCAAATTTCCTGCCTCATTACTTTCAGGCAAGCCAATCCAGCAACATTTCAGAATAAAAGAAATCATTCTATCTCCTTGGCTTTGACTTCTGCTCCTTTCCCAAACACGGCACTTACCCTTCACCTCATTAGGGCAACCTTTTCAAACACACCATGCAGTAAGGAGTTTTCAAAGCCTAAGAAAATGTTATGACTGCTGTTCAGCAAGGTACATGCATGCTTATGAATAAGGCCTGCGGCTCTTCCAGCCATGACCCAGTCATAAGAAACAAATAACTTAGTGACGGCTACAGTCACTGAATTAAGCTTACAGGCCTTTTATTTCCACTTACCGAAGTCATTCCATTTCATCAATCTAAAATGACACTGATTACAAGACTCAATAATATTTTACATACCATAGACAAGAGTAAAAAAAGCTCATTAAACTGATTTGGCATCAGCTTATAATCCATAAGAATTTGAGGGATATTATATTGTGAAAAATACGTGCATCTTTGAAGACATTAAATATGGTAGTTTCTTCTAAGGGCTATTGTCTCTTCTCACTGCTTTCCAAGTTTCTGTTGACATATTTGTAATGTAGAATTAAAGTTAATGGAACCATACTTTCTGGAAACCAACTGTCTTGGTGTCACTGCCTACTGAACATAGCAATTAGGTTAGTTTCTCAAGGTTAAAATTTCAACAACTCACCAGAAACTTCACTGCTATGTCAAACAGATGATCTTGGGAATGTGAATACTTGGTGAGAGAACAGAAAGAACAGGTAGGCTGGAGAAAAGACAATGTCAAAGCTGTTAACGGCTGTTATCAACATTCTAACCTTTTTTTTGTAAATCTGAAAAACCTTATACTGTAAAGAAACGACTACCTATTCTAAGGCCTTAAAGAAAAAATCGAAAGACCTTATGAGCAATATAAGAGATTTTACTGCTTATCTTTTCTTCTAGGATTTTCATAGTTTCAGATCTAACATTTAAGTCTTTGATCCATTTTGAATTCATTCTTGTGTGTGGTGTAAGGAGGTGGTCTAGTTTCATTTTTCTACACAATCTGTCCCATTTCCCCAACACCGTTTATTGAATAAAATCTGTTTAGCCCATTCTGACCTATCTTCTTAGGCAAGGGAGACAAAAGAAAAATAAACAAATGGGACTACATCAAACTATGAAGTTTTTGCACAGCAAAGGAAACCATCAATAAAATACAGCCCACTAAATGGGAGAACATATTCACTGATACATCTTGTATCACCAAAAATACCCAAACAATCCAATTAAGAAATGGGCAAAGGACCTGAATAGACACTTCTCCAAAGAGGACATGCATACGGCCAAATGGCATATGAAAAGATGCTCAATGTCACTAATCACCAGAGAAATGCAAATTAAAACCACATTATCACCTCACACTTGTAAGGGTTGGGTATTACCAATAAGTCAACAAATACGTGTTGGTGAGGCTGTAGAAAAAGGGGAACTCTTCTGCACTGCTGGTGGGAATACAGATTAGTGCAGCCACTGGGGAAAGCAAAATGGAGATGCCTCAAAAAATTAAAAATGGAACTGCCATAAGACCCAGTGATTCCACTTCTGGGAATTTATCTGAAGGAAGCCGAAACACTAATTTGAAAGAACATAAGCACCCCTATGTTCACTGCAGCAGTATTTACAATTGCTAAGATCTGGAAGCAATCCAAGTGTACATCAGTAGAAGAGTGGATAAAACAACTATGGTAGGTATACATAATGGAATACTATTTGGCCATAAAAAAGAAAGAAAATTTTACCCTTTGTGACAGCACATACTGACCTGGAAAACATTATGCGAAGCAAAATAAGCCAGTCAGAGAAAGACAAACACCAGATAATTTCACTCATACGTAGAATCTAATAAACAAGCTGAACAAACAAAATATAGGGTCCGGCACAAATAATGCCCCTCTTTTATTACAAAATCATAAGCACATAATTCTGTAACATAAGAGTATCACAGTCACGCACACCATATGATGTTTTAGGTGAAATGCTCAAATTGTTGTCCATCTCGTGCGAGACATTCACACACCCTACCAACCACACTCAAGCAGGCCTTAGTTCTGCCAGACCCTGTAGAAAGACTCATTCATAGAGGGCAGGCAGACAGCTCTGGGGGGCAGGATTAGGGGATGGAGGGATTGAGCAAAAAGGAAAAAGGGCTCATGGACATGGACAAAGGAGGGGTGATTATGGGTGTGCGGGAGGCAGGGGTGTAAGGGGGATAAATGGTAATGGAAGAAATGCAATTAAATTTTTTTTTAAATCAAGAAGACCTTAAAACAAGTTTGAGAAAACTTGCCAAGACAAATTTTATTTTTGCAGGTTACAAAAATAATGTGCATGTGAAAAATACAGTCTAGTCCATACAATAGTTCCAGACATTTAAGTTATACAGAATTCAGAAAACGCAGTTCATACACAAGTCTTCAAACATTCAGTTCATGAATAGTAAACAACCGCTCAACTTACTTATTGCTAGTTATATGCAGCTTTTACTTGAGACTGTTCTCCATAAGGGAAAGGGCAGTGTTTGCATATTCTGATGATTGATGCTGCTATGATTTTAAAAGCCAATCCAAACTCAGAATTAGTTCATTTTGAATGAACTAATAAGATTTGAGTAGCATTATAAGAAGGAGTGTCTAAATTTCAATCCCACCCCTTTATCCAATTTAATTCTATGTTGTTAATATATCAGAAATACAAGGAGTTGTTTGACAGACAAGTAAATAAATTACTGGTTTTCAAATGAAATGATGAGAAACATTAACTTTGAGTTGTAATGTAGAAACAAAGGTGGCTTATCTAGCTTAAAAACATTACAATAAATTCAAGAATGAAAAAACATTTAAAGTTTAACCCAAACCCAAAGGTGTTATTTCTTTCTCTTTAGATGTTAGATGTTGAGACATAAAATGAACCAATTTGTTTTTAGAAGTGTATGGACTAATGAAGATCTGCTGCTCTCTATTTTCTTGTGAAGAAGACAAAGAGCCATTTAGTGTAACATGTTTTAAAATAAAGCTATTTGCTTACAATGCCATATGAGAGAACAAATAAATTAAACAATTTTAACTTGAATGAATAGACAAAGATACTGCAGGTCACAATGTGAAACACAGGGAAGGAATCACTTACTTCGGGAGTGGATCATACCTAGGAGACTTTTGGCCTGAAGTTCACGTGGAAGACCTAGAAGTTAAGGACGTCCCAAAGACAGAGCAATGGCTTTGTTTCCGACTTTGCTGTCAGACCCCGCTACAGGGACAGGTTTATTGCTGACATTTTATCCCCAGTAAATTCTTGAATAAATTGAGACATATATTGCTGTTAAGTATGAGGTAAACTGGAAATATCTTCAAAAATAATTTTTAGAACAAACGTGACACTCATGACCATTTGGGAATGATACTTACTACCTTAATGACTTGAATCCTAAAAACAGGCTAGATTTTTAGGAGGCAGAAAATAAGTACCCCAAACTTACCATTTAGCCAGCCCTCCTAACTTCTGACCAACCTTGGATCACTTTATTTCTCACTGCCTATTCTCCTATGAAAGCTATTAGTCTCAGTACTATTCACTACCTAAAGTTATAAACCTGGAGCTGCCAAGAAAATCTTAAGTAGTTTTGCTTTTAAGTCACTGAGTATATCCAATACTCAAGAACATGTACCTCTCTAGTAGATTAATTCCCTTCATAAGGACATGTAAACATAGGAAACATTATGTAACATGAAAAAAATACCACTAAATATCCCTACATGTGATTCTAATACGTCAGAGTAGTTATGCAAACAAAAACTAGTAATATTTTCACCAAACTGATAGGAAAAAGCCTTATACCAAAACTGTATCACTAGTGTTTACTGAAAATAACTGTGTTCTACTACCAAATTACCCTAATGAGAAAAAAAAATACTCCACTTCCTCCCAGTTAGGTTGTGCTGAGATCCTGTAGACAGTAGTATAAAAGGATTTTATTTTTGCAATCCGCTGGGCTCACAGTATGTTAATAGAGATCATATGTCTATAATGTTACTGTAAGACTGTCATTAGTGAAATGTATGTAAGGCATGTGAAATGCTAGCATTAAAGCTCTTAAGGGCAATAACTAAAACTGGTAGCCACTAGGTGCTGCCAGGAATAATATATCTATGAAATTTAGTTACAGAACATACTAGTTTATCGTGCTTCCACAATAAAATTAATGCACACAAATTGCTGCTGAAACTAATGAACTGAAGGAGAATGGACTTTCGCCCCCTTTAGCTACTAGACCAATCTTGAAAACGGAAACAATCACTTGCAATCTTCCACACAGTGTTGTTAGAAGTAGTCTGAGCAGTTAGCAGGAAGTTCTGATTGAAGTAGTGCTGTCTGTTGCCATCAAACTTCACAGTTCCACTGGTCACAACAAGAACTGTAGTCTGGGCCTGAGTAGCTTGCTCTTTACCCATACACACACAGAAAAGAAAAGAGGTTGGTTTCTATCTCTAAATAAGCAGATTTTTAGGCTTAGAATAGATTGCTTATCATTTAACACTTAATAAACATTTCATAAACTTTCTTTACTTTGAGCATACTCTTAAGCATGCACACCCAAAGCCAAAAAACCTAAATAACCACAGGAACAAAGTTAAAAGACACAGGGATAAAAACTAGGGGGAGGGTGGTAATGGGAGGGAAGTTGGGAGGGGGATGGGTGGGCGTGATTGGGAGTAGAGGGGAGAGAACCGTACTTGAACAATCATTAAAATAAAATTGGAAAAAAAACCCTAAATAACCATTTCAAAGATACTAAAATTATTTTCCACCCAGAAAATTTGGGGGTACTCTAGAGTTACAAAATAAAGAGCTTATATCTAGCACAGGACCATTTGGTTACTATGTTTATTTATATTTCATTGGATTTCTAACAGAGCCTTTTCGTATTTTGCTTCTTAAGCTACTGCTGTTTTCAAGAACTATGAAGGAAAAAGAAAACACCCTAACCTACTACTTAAAACACTCAGGACCCACCTAGAGGTTAATCTTACAAATGGAATTATTCCACCTTGAATCTAATTCTGCCTTGTCAAAAGTCATCCTTTCACATAACAAAGTTTTTTTTCTGCAAAATTTTAGTAAGTTTTGCCCTGGCTGGGTTGCTCAGTTGGTTAGAGAGCATTTTCCAGATACACCAGGGTTGTGGGTTTGCTCCCTAATCAGAACACATACAAGAATCAACCAACGAATGCATACTTAAGTGGAACAACAAATCAATGTTTCTCTCTCTCAGATCAATCAAGAAAAAAATTTAAAGAAGAAATTTAGTGAGTTGTAAGATGATAAAACATATTAATCATGGCTTCTATATACTTTTTCTCTGGAGACAGATCAAGGTATAGAAGGCAACTATTTAGACCAAAAAAAAAAAAGTTAATAGTGCCTCTCCATCTACAAAAATCGCATTTAGCTTCAATTACTCACATGACTTTTATAATAAACTATAATCACATAATCCACCAAAACCTACTAGTGATCTTCTGGAGTGAGACAGATCTAAACTAACATCAAAAGTTTAATTTGAGAGCTGAATTTTTCATAATACTTAACTTAGAAAAATATATTCCTAACAGTAATAGATGTTTGCTACTTTTAGTGTAAAAGCTTAGTGTTCACTAAAGTAAAACAAAGTACCTTGAAACATCATGATCTTACCATGAACTGGTTGGCAATCTAACATATTAACCTGGAACTGACTAGAAGGCAACACATCAAAAAAATTAGCTAGGGCTTCCAGCCCTGTAACAACATTTCCATTCCATATTAAAGTGGCCTTTTCAAGATACAGCCTGGTCAGTGCCTAAGAAAGAAAGGACAAAAAAAGAAATATTTTTGTTTCTGGCAAGGCATTTTACAGAAAGGAACTGAAAGGTTATAGATGGTGTATAACATTTTCATAGTTCTATGTCCATCTCTACTCCCTTGCCCCCTTCAACTGAAGACAGTGTGTCTCTGCCTTATAACCTTGTCCTTAAATACATTATCCTACGCTTAATAAACTAGGCAGCTAAATATACTTTTTTCATATTTCACTTTAGCCGTAATAAGAACACTGCATCCAAACTGCAAGCGAATTTTAAAATTTTGCTTTTTGTATTTAAATGATTTTAAGTGATCACAAATTTCAAGCATCTAGAACCCTAACCAGTTTTAGACTCCTTCCCCTTCCTAATTCCGGGAGTTAACAAAGTTGTCTTCTATCAGGCCCTACCTGTACACTTCAATCCTGGTGTTTATATCCATGGAGTCATTTCATGTTTGAACCATTTAATGTTGTGTGTATTAGGAAGAATTAGTTCCTTTCACTACTCAAACAGCATATTTAATGCAAATGAATCTCCAATACTTGCTAAAGCAGTTTTTGTAAGTCAAGTAAGTTAAGGCTCCAATAAGGAAAAATTCAACAGTTAACTGTTTAGTTACAGCAGTTTAGTGTGTCACAGGACTCATTATTTGCTCAATCCTAAAATTTATCTTGGCCAACACTGATCTGGACTCTGCCTTATCTTTGCTACTTTATTTTTGAAAGCAACAAGGCACAATAAACACCCACTGTCACATCCTCAGTCCCTCTCCCACACCATCAAACACCAGTACCACGACATTATTTTATCTTCTGCCTTAAAAAATAGATTTTTAGAGATAAGACATTAACTTCTCTACCTGCAGCAAAGAAAAAGCTCTCTAAAGTACAATCCTATGCTGATAAGAGATCTAGGCAAGACTGCAGCACAAACTGAAATAATTCCTTAGAAGATATGGCTTAGGGATAAAGCACAATGAAAAGAGCTGACAAAGTGTAAGGTGTTCTTTGGAAACTGAAAGTATCCAGGCCATGTAGATACTGGTTATGAGTGACAGCTACAGCGGTGAGATTTAATATAAAACTGTCTGTTAATGTATGCAATGAAAGGGACAAATCAGGGGACATTCCTTGTAATGTCAGTCCCCTTCACCAGCACAAATACTATTTTAACCAAATTGGGGTTAATTGAGACTGAGAAAATATAACACATTTAAATAAATGTATGTCAGGTCCTATGTTAAGTGCACTATTTAAACTGATTCCCATTTACTACCCTAAAAAAAAAAATGAGGTTAAGAGAGGTTAGCAACTCACCCAAGGTCAGAGATAAACACAAAGCTGGTATATGATTCCAAAGTCCTCACTTCCATAATACCATACCAATCCTTCCCTAAGCAATGCACCATTAAAGAACAACCCCAGTTACCACTTTTGCAAGTCAGATAAATTGGCTTAAAAAAGAACTGGTATTTAATGAAGAGTAATAAAGCCTATTAACACTCACCCGTCTTCTTTTGTCCATTGTCTCATAGTAAATATTGACAAATTCCTCAGCAGCTCTACATGCCTGATCTACATAAGTTTTAAATTCCTACAAGAAAAATTTTCAGAACTATGCATTACCACCCCTCCAAACCCCAACAAACACATAACCACCAACAGAAGCTGACTATTTCAATCACTTTGTACCTTCATACATATTCCATCATACTCTTCCATATAAATTAGGGCATTTTAAAGACTTCGAGCTCCAAAGTTTCCATTTTTTTAAATTTTCACTACTTTAGGGTACATATTTTTAGGACATACTCATCCCTCATTTGCGACTTTAATATTTTTTCTCACTTCAAACATAAATTTATAATCTTAGCTTGGAAACTGCTGCTTTATTTAGTATTTGCTTTAGGCTTCCAATATTTTACAGAACATTCATGGTTATAAAAGTGTTGCAGTCTGAATTTTAAAAAAGGGGAGTGGGGGAATTGTCATTGAATAAATAAACCAGGAAAGCTCGAGTTCTCTTTTCAAGAGGTAAGTTATGCCCCAAAGCAAAAGTTGTGGAATGGAAAAAAAAAAAAAAAGAGTAACAATAAAGTTTAGTAAACTATTTGAAAAATTACGTACTTAGGAAACTTCCTCACATTAACCTAAAAATCCACAGGCATTGGTAAGGCATTGTAAAACCAAAAGGAAAAAAAAAAAAGAAAGAAACGCTGTTGGGGTTTTCTCTTTCGGGAAGGTTAAGTATTACCCAGCCATTTACCCAGTCCAGCCTGCTATTTGAATTAAAAACTAGTTTCGTTTCTTGCGTAAGTGATCCTGAGGTATAAACAGACCCCAACATGCCCGCCTCTTGCCACCTCCCATTTCAAGGTCCTTTCCAGCATCCTACAGAGACTGTACAGCCTCTGGCGGTGGAGGGTCGGTAACTGCGAGTCGGGGGTGGTGAGGATAGGGATGCAGGGGGCTCCACAGACAGCGGATCCCTCCGCCCTAGAGCCCGGCGGGCCAAGACCTGATTCGCTATTTGACCAAGTGACCGGCAACCACTAGCGACCCTCCCCCCAGCCGCCCAAGCCCGGCGGCGCCGGCACTCACCACAGCCGCGGCCATTGGGGAGCCTGAGGTAGTCTTTTCAGGCAGCGGCGGCGTCACGACCTCGTCACGGGTCCGGCTCCTTCCGCTGCAGGAAAACCAGATACTAACGAAGATTCCGAAACCCGCCAAACACGCGGAATCCTATCCCCGCCCATTCTCCCCCGGAAGTAGCTCGGTCCGTAGTTAAAAGTATTCCGATGTTGCAACCTTAAGCCGCTCCCCTTCGCTTCCGACTGTACCCTCCCAATCGCTTTTATATATTCACTTGTTCGATAGTAAATTAGTTTGGAAGAAAAAACAAATCACTTTGCTTTTGTAGACTAGATACTCTAAAGTAGCCTCTTGTCTACCCACAGGCCCAGGAACAAGCAAGAAACTATTTAAAAGATCCAACAGGGGGACCCCACAGCTTTAGGGGGCGAGGCCAAGGCTACCTGAAGACCAATGAGAAACGCGAAGAAAGACATACAGAATCTGTAGCCTATAGGAACAAGGATGGAGCTTGGAGAAGCGCGCGCAATCATACTGCGCATGACTGGCAGAGATTTCTGACCGTTCCCGAAAAAGCCGATCCTCGTATTAAACCCCATCGCCTCTGTAGTATTTCTAAGATAATTCACTATTTGATTTTCAGCGCAAAAGGCTCATTCAGTTTCTCCATTCTTACAGCCCTAAAATGAGCATTTGTATACAGCATCATTTACCCCCTTTACAGCCGACTCGCTAACAATCCCTGAGATTTCGAGTAGTGGCAACGAACAAGGTATTTTTCTAAGCATTTTAACCCATATGTACTTATTAGTTACAATAACACTCAGAGGTAATCATCTCCATTTTACAGTTAAGACACCGAATAATTACGTAACCTGCCTCGGTCATTAAATAGAATTCAAACTCAAGCAATTTACCACTGAAAACTGACTTAACTCCCTGGCATTCTTTAAAACTACTCATTTCAACGCCGCTGATAACTTCTGGGGATTCAAATCAATCACATGTCTCTATAGTTTTACCTTGAGCAGCTGGCTGATGGCTGCTCAGAATGACGGGCTGATGGCTGCTCAGAATGACGGTCCCGCCTTCCTCCGTGAGCTTCTTTGCGTCCATGATCCCAGTCTCTTCCAGCACGTCTCATACTTCTAATCTTTTCCCCTCCCCTCCACCGCCCCTTGGCTGCCTATTCTTAGCCTCCTTCTAACCGCCGCTTTTCTCCTCGTACCTTCTCCCCTCCCGAACTCGGCTCTTATGCGTCACTTCCGGGGGGGTGGTTCCTATTTAAAACCTCCTTCCTCCCACGTGACCTCGATTGTTTCTTGTATGTTAATGACGCTCAACAACACATCTCCAGCCCCCACCTCTGCTCTGAGCTTTGGTTCCACTTAGGATACAAACGACAGATTGCATTACAGGTTTCTCGAACTTGTACGGTCCAGAATGTAAATTCGTTATTTCCTCTGCACTAAACAGTCTTATGTATTCTTTCAGTCAACCATGCTTGTATTCTTGGAATCTTTTTTGGGGGTCCCCCCATTATCATGATTTCTTCATTAATTCAACAAATATTTATTAAGTGCATACTATGGGGCAGGCACTGAACAAGTTTCTGAATATACAGTGGTGAACAAAATAGACATGACCCATAGTTCATGAAACTCACAGCGTAATATGAATGCTAGACAAAAAACAAATAATGAATTACAGAGGGGTTCCAAGTAACTTGTCCAATTTTTCCAATTCCTTCAAGTAACCTTTCTGTTCCTCTCCTGTTTCTCTCCTCTGTACACAAATTTTTATTTTAATTACTTTATTCTCATTTTTCAAAAATTTTCCTAATCTTTAAAGACCTACCTTGGTCTGGTCTCAGTTTACCTTTCCATACTTTTCTTCCATTATTCACCAACATTGGCAACGTTAACTGCTACTGTTTGTCAAAAATGACTGCTTTTATTGCTTTATAGGTGATTGCTTTACTTGATCGAAAGTTTAGAATGTGTCTGGTGTTTATTTATGATTTCATTCAATCTTCCCAACCTCTAGAGAGAGAAATATTATTATTTAAATTTTTAAGAATTTAAACAGAAGTCCAAAGAGGTTAAGTTGGCCATGGTGACACAGCTAATGGAGCTGAGATTACAACCATCGACTGTCTTTGTTCTTAGACACACTACTACTCAAGCATATGTTTATACTACGCTTATTTTGGAATTTTTGTTCCCTCCATTTACACCAGCCCTTTACGGACCAGAGCAGGTGAAGTCTCTTCTGTGAAGCATTCCCTCATTTCATTATCCCAGAACCCCAAAGGATATGAGCTGTCCTATGGCTATGAGGAGTGGCTATTGCTGTGGGGCAACAGTGCCAGGGACTACAAGAACGTTGAGTATCAAAAAGGGACAGCTGGACGGTGGGGTCAGGCTGCGGCGTGGCACGGCACGGGCTGTAAGTACAGGCCTGAGCCACGGGCGCAGGTAGGGGGCGCTGCCACGCCTCAACCGACACCAGCCGGTGCAGAGCAGAACTTGGCTCCTCGGGCACTCTGTCCCAAACTGGCTCAGTCCGGAAGCGGACGTAAAGTTCCTTTCCAGACCCTAGGGTTGCAAGTTCCCTCCTCGCCCAGGGCTGCTACCGGCACCCTCCCCCACACTGCCTTTGTCTCTGGCGGCGGCCGCTAGGTCATTCTCTTCTCCAAACCAGCTACCAAAGTGGTCCTCAGAAAACTCAGGTTTTATTGGAACCCTTTACCTAAAGTCCTTCCGTGGCTTCCCTTACCTTAGTCCTGTGTCTCTCTCCCGGCCAGTCAGGCCCTGTGCAAGCAGCCTGCGGCTCGGTCTCCTCCATCAGCTCAGCTCCTGTGCTGCACAGGGCAGAAATCAGAGGTCAAGAAGTTACTTGATTAAAATGTGATAGATGACACATAAGGGACCCAGGTGGAGGGTGGGCCAAGTACTCACAGACTCTGACTCTCAGAATGTTTCAGCATCAAGCACGACAGGCACATGCATATGTGCGAGGGAAAAAAAGAAGATGCTTTGATGTAATTAAAGTGTAATTTGGAATATGTAATTTAAAACTTTGGGTCACTTCATTCTGGAAGTGAGGATTATTTGTGGCCACATCCCCACTCAGTTATTCACGTGTCCAAAAATAGCTCTGGACGGACCCAAACTTTTTTCATCTTTTATGCTTTACTTTTCTGTCTCTGAAAAAGCAGTTGGGCTCTTGACATTTTTTACAAGTTTTCAAATGTTTTTCAAGACAATTTATGTAAACAGCTTTGACTCTCAACAAGGAGTCTGCCACTTCCCTCTATGTTTACTCACATGTTCACCAGTGTGCGTGAGTGAAGTAGGTGTCATTCCGCACACCCTCCTTCCAGGTAAAGGGGGAAAAAAAGGAACAGCTGAGCCAGAGATGGAGGAAAATCTCAGAGTTTGCACTGAATGATTGCATAAGATGTTGTTTACTTTTATAGATGTGATATTAGGATGGGAGGCTGAGTAAACTGAAAATACAGAAAAGAATATTGGGATCTGATTGATCAGAGCAGTGAATCTGAACCTTAAGAAAACTGTGTTTGGGGGGAACGAGTGGGAATCAGGTGAATAAGACACAATTACTCTTTACTAGAAAATTGCACATGTGCAAAAAATGGAAAGTGTGACTAGTAGGGGCGTGAAAGGGCTTAGAACACCGAATGGCATATTGGTTAAGCACATTGCTGTTGGCATCAGTTTGGGTTTAAATCCTTGCAATGCCACTGAGTAGCTCTGTTACCTTGGCCAAATCACCTAAACATTCTATGCCTCAGTCTATCAATTTGTAAAATGGAAATGAGAATATTTCTACATATTTATTTATTTTTTAAAAGATTTTATTTATTTATTTTTAGAGAGAGGAAAAGGGAGGGAGAAAGGGAGGGAGAGAAACATCAATGTGTGGTTGCCTCTCATCTGCCCCCACACTGGGGACCTGGCCCACAGCCCAGGCACATGCCCTAGGATAGGAATGGAACCGCTGCCTCTCTGGTTCACTGGCTGGCACTCAATCCACTGAGCCACACCAACCAGAGCTATTACTACATATTTAATAATACTCTTGTAGGAATTAAATAAGCCAGTGCCATGCATACAGTCCCTGCTTGAGGAATATTGTTTTCCTACACGTGGAGGATGAGATTATGCAGCCACTTATTTGAGAGTATGAAGTTGGGACAGATTAGGTAACTTTTGATGTATTGAGAGGCATCAGTACAGTTCAGGAGAGGAATGGGTGCCCTGAGATAGCAGAGTGTAGGAACAACAAATTGGGTTGGTTAGGATTGCTTGTGTTTGTGCCTTGCAGCCATCTCTCCTGTTCAGGTGTAGGCCTAAGGCAGGGGTGTCACACTCATTTTCACCAGGGGCCACATCAGCCTCGAACTTGCCTTCAAAGGCCCAAAATAATTTTAGGACTGTATAAATGTAACTACTTCTTAACTATTAAGAAGTTGAAATTACATTTGGCCCTTTGAAGGCAACCACGAGGCTGATGTGGCCTGTAGTAAAGATGAGTTTGACACCCCTGGCCTAAGGGAATTAAAACTGTTTGGAGTTACCAACATCCCTATCTGAATCTATACCTTTCTCTTGATTGTTAAGAACTATTCTTTCACAATCCGGTAAGTGATCTGAGCAGTCATCCCCTTCCCCTTCTTTAGTTCATGTCCGTGGGTCATCATACATATAAGTTCTTTGGCTTCTACATTTCCTATACTATTCTTAACCTCCCCCTGTCTATTTTCTACCTATCATTTATGCTACTAACCCTCCATGTGAACTCCCTTTCTGTGGTTCTGCTCCTGTTGTAGTTGTTTGCTTAGTTTGCTTTTGTTTTTGTTTTAGGTGTGGTTGTTAATAATTGTGAGTTTGCTGTCATTTTACTGTTCATATTTTTTATCTTCTTTTTCTTAAGTAAATCCCTTTAACATTTCATATAATAAGGGCTTGGTGATGATGAACTCCTTTAACTTGACCTTATCTGGGAAGCACTTTGTCTCCCCTTCCATTCTAAATGAAAGCTTTGCTGGATAGAGGAATCTTAGATGTAGGTCCTTGCCTTTCATGACTTGGAATACTTCATTCCAGCCCCTTCTTGCCTGCAAGGTCTCTTTTGAGAAATCAGCTGACAGTCTGATGGGAACTCCTTTGTAGGTAACTGTCTTCTTTTCTCTTGCTGCTTCTAAGATTCTCTCCTTATTTTTAATCTTGACTAATATAATTATGACGTGCCTTGGTGTGCTCCTCCTTGGGTCCAACTTCTTTGGGACTCTGAGCTTCCTGGACTTCCTGGAAGCCTATTTCCTTTGCCAGATTGGGGAAGTTCTCCTTCATTATTTGTTCAAATAAGTTTTCAATTTGTTGCTCTTCCTCTTCTCCTTCTGGCACCCCTATAATTCAGATTTTGGAATGTTTAAAGATGTCCTGGGGGTTCCTAAGCCTCTCCTCCTTTTTTTGAATTCTTATTTCTTTATTCAGTTCTGGTTGAAAGTTTTTTTCTTTCTTCTGGTCTACTCCATTGATTTGAGTCCCAGTTTCCTTCCTATCACTATTGGTTCCCTATACATTTTCCTTTATTTCACTTAGCGTAGCCTTCATTTTTTCCTCTAATTTGTGACCAAATTCAACCAATTCTGTGAGCATCCTTTTCACCAGTGCTTTGAACTGTGCATCTGATAGGTTGGCTATCTCTTCATCACTTAGTTGTATTTTTTCTGGAGCTTTGATCTGTTCATTTGGGCCATTTTTTTCTCAGGGCACCTGTTACATAGAAAGGGGCAGAGCCTTAGGTGTTCACCAGGGCAGGGTAACCCACGTCGCTGTGTTATGACACTGTATGTGGGGAAGGGGTCTGAGAGGGAACAATGGCACTTGCTCTGCTCTCTGCTGGCTTTCAGTCACTTCCCCCACTACCCACAAGCAAATTGGGCCCTTCTGGTACTGATTCCCGGGTGGGTGGGCTTGTGTACATTCTAGGACCCTGTGGGTCTCTAGACCCACGAACTCTCCTGTGAGGCTGGGAGTTTCTCCTGCTGCCGCCTTTACCCCCACAGGTATTTTAATCAGTGATTTGAGGCTTTATTTCCCCATTCTGGGACTCCGGGTTATAAGGTCTGTCTCACTCCCCAATTGTTCCTCCTGGCTTATCTGCCTGTGAATGTGGGGCTGCCAGCTCCACCAGCTGCTGCCATAGCCTTGCCGGCCAGCTGCAGCCTTGTGCACCCTGCTCAATCCAGTGCTGGGTCCACCAGCCACCACCTCGCCAAGAGTCCTCTCCCCATGCCCGTCACCGCCCCTCCTACTGGTCTAGATGATGAGTATGTCTTCTTTAACTCCTTGGTTGCGGACTTCCACAGTTTAAGTTGTTGTCCTTTTGGTTGTGCGAGGAGGCACAGTATGTCTATGTACACCTCCATCTTGGCTGGAGGTCGAATTTAGAGCTAGGTTGTTTCTTTGTATGACTGACACAACATCCATTCTCCTGCTGATGGTCAATGTAGTTGTTTTCAATTTGTGGTCACTAGTAGTGCTGCTATAATCATTCTTGTATGCGGACAGAAGTACAGCAGATCCTCAAATAGCACCATTTCATTCAATGTTTCATTGCCATGTTGATGAGATGCCATAGGCACTTAACTTTTGTTTATATCAATTAGCCTATGGTAAAATTTGTTTTATTGTATACCATTTCACTTAAAGTTGCAGAACCTATCGACAACATTGAGAACTTAATGTACTCATTTGTCCTGGGTATATACTTGGGTTGGGGATGGTCAGGTCACTGGTTGAATGTGTATTTAGCTTATGAATAGTGAAACAAGTTTCCAAAAATGGTTGCACCAATTTCCACTCCCTTTAGCAACGCATGAGAGTTGACAAGCTTTATTCCATGTTCTCACCATCACTTAGTATTGACAGTTGTTTTTTTTTAAGTTTAGCTATTCTGGTGAGTAGCTAAGCACATCTTAATAATTTAGATACAGAACACATTATATTTAATAAAAAACTGCAATGTCTTGGGGTAATTTCTAGGTAAAGTAAAAAGGAGTTTCAACAGAAAGAAAATTCACTAAAACTACAGTAAATAAAATTTTTAAAGGTATAATTCCACAAGGACATGAGGAAACAGAAATGAAAACATTCATTTTTTTCAGGAAGCAGAAGGCTGATATAAAGTCAAATCTTAACAGAATACTAACTGGGCAGTGAAGAAAAACAGAACCAACTTATTTACATTGTGTACAATGTCCAAAGTCTCTGAACAATAGAACCAGGTACTTCTACAGGTGGAGGTAAGGGGGCTAAAGTCAAAGGAAGGACTGTCTGAAAGCTCTCCTTATGGACTGTTATCACCCCGAAATTCAAGAAGTTTGAATCCACAATGTGATTAGGAGATGGGGCCTTTGCAAGGTAATTATGTAATTAAGAGACACAAGAATTTGCTTTCTGTCATGAGATACAGCAAGAGATTGGCTGTCTGTAAACCAAGAAGGGGGCTCTCACCAACAACCTGACGATATTGGCACCCTGATTTCAAACTTAGTGCCTCCAGAACTGTGAGAAATAAATGCCGTTTAAGCCACACCATCCATGGTATTGTTATAGCAAGGCACAGATGGAGGCAGCAGTTTAAAACACACACACACACAGAGATCCATCAACCACTTCCCTCACCTACACCACCCACCTCTCACCCCAGCAAAAGATTGAAGCAGAAAAACTGCTTTATGCATGAGTACAGAAACAACCCCCTCCGCAGAAAACTTGGAACATAGAGCGTCATTTAAAACAAAAACAGAACACCTTGGGACAGCAAAATTACAACATGAAACCTGGTGGTGATGGACCTTCTGTCTTCTGCCATTCGTCTTCCCCTTTTTGAAAAGGACATCTTTTCTTAAAGTTCAGTCTTTCTTGATAAAATGGAAGAAACTGAACTTAAGAGGGTGAAACAGTGTTACGAGATTTGTCTGTGGTTACAAAACTAGTGGTGGAATGAGCCCCAGTTTGCTCACCTCTGAAACCGGAACTCTTACTACAGTCTTCAGGGACAGCTGATCGATCCTTTGAGGCCCTGAGTGTGCTAGTCAACACATTGAACAACCTGAGGAATGCTGTCTGGATGCAATGATGATGATAGCTAACACAAGCTTGCTGTTTTAAACACTTTCTGTGGACTCCTGTTACCTCAGAACCATCATATGAGCTAGGTCCTATTATCAGTCAACCCCTTTTCTAGATGGAGAAATGCTGCTGAGGGACGTTAAGTCACTTGCCCAAAGTCACAAAGCTACTAAATGGCAAAGCCAGGAAATAGATTGAGGCAGTGTGGTTACAGAGCTCTTACACTATTTTATATATACCCTCATATAACTCAGATAAATGAGTTTTTCCATAAATTTTCATTAGACAAGCCCTGACCAGTGTAGCTCAGTTGGTCAGGTGCTGTCCTATAAAGCAGAAAGTCGCCAGTGGTTTGATTCTCAGTCAGGGTACATGCCATGATTGATGTTTCTCTTCCTCTTTCTCACTCCCTTTCCCTCTATAAATAAATAAATACAATCTAAAAAAAATTAGATGAAATGCAAAAGTCATAATTTATTAGCAGCTACTTATAATCTACACAACGTGACTAAGTTTTGTCCCATATTATCAGTGTTGAAGGGGTTCTACCCTTTAGCTGCATCAAAGTAACAGCTTTGGGTTCAAATACTACAAATTGGAATGTGGATGGATCTTACAAAATCCAAATTAACTGCTTAATGCAATTCTGTAAACTTAAATATGAGTACTTTAAAACGTATGTATTTAAAGTTTGGCTAATGTTCTTCAAACTTGCAGATTTTATCTCAATGCATAAATAAGCACAAATTAGCTTGATAACATGGGTGAATTTATTTCTTAAGATACAAGTGTAAACTTAAAAACAAGAACAGAGCTTTTCATCAATAAACATAGAAATCGAAGTAACAATCCTGTAATCATGCATTTAAACATGAAGTACAAATATGAATACATTCTAATTTGTAACTACATTTGAAAATGAAAATATTTATTTCCAAATCCCAAATACCACACATTCTTTAACCTGTTTTCATTTTACCTCAGAAACATCTGTCCTATGCTACCAAGAAAATATAGGTGAGGATTATTCATCAGTCTTTGTGACCGAAGAAGTATGACTTCCCTTAACTTCTGACTTTTTCAGTCATTCGCCTGTATCTCAGCTCTGAAAAGCCATACAATTATACTTCCACTCTAGAAAAACATCAATACAAATATCAAGGAGGCAAAATACTTCCATGTAATTAAAGCAAAGGTCACAAGTGATCAACTTAGAAATGTACATAACTAGTAAATTTTTAAAGCACACTTCATTTCAATGGCTGACATTTAGTAACAACAGTGAGTGATTTAAACATGTATAAAAATGTAGGATCAAAATCTTTAGGCTCAATTATTCAAAAAGTCACTGTGAATATGGAAAGATCTGTCCACATAAATATGTGTATTTCCTAATGAAAAATCAGGGACAGTAGCAACTCCCTGGTCCCTTGACGATATTTGGATTTTCGCAAAGAATTAGCAGCACCCAACCTTAAGTGTTAATAACGTGTTTCTAAAGGACCTATACAGCAGATTAGTTGGCAGTGTTCTAGCTTTCGGGAGATGGAAGTGGGTGGGGTGCAAATGTCTGAAGATGCGCGCGCTTGCACATTTAAAATCACCGTTCCGAATGTGGGAATATGTTACGTATTGAAAATGTCTAAAGCAACCATCCTTAAAGGGTCAACAGTGGGCCAAGAACAGTAGAAGCTGAATAGTAGTCTACTTGATAGTAACAGTTTGTCACTCCCCAAAGGCAAGTTGGGAAGAGTAAGAATACTCACATGTACATAAGTGCATGGAGAGCTTGCCCCAAATTTTACACTGCAGAACACTGAACAGTAATCTCTACAAAAACCTTCATTCTTGCTTATAAGACCAGATGAATTTTCCTTTTTTATCGCCATATACATAACATTTAAATATTTTCCTTATAAATATCTTAGAGCAAAAAGAATGTATTTTGTTGCAGTGGTGGCCCACATCTGTACAAAGCAATATAAGCAACATATATATATACACATCTGTATGTATGTATGTATATATATATAAAATGATTAAGAAAAAAGTGCAAAGAGTAACAGTATTAAGAATGTTTGTTGTTTACAGTAACTATGGTTCAAGTGTGAATATTTATCAGGGATATATAATCCCTGATTTTAACTGAAGATTCAAAAAGAAGCCCATACACTGAGTTACTACACAAGTATGAGTCCTTACTGAGTAATTTCCTTTCTCATTGTCCAGTTTCTAAAGTCTTTTCACAAACAGGAAAAACGTGTAAAAGAGTGTTTGTCCCTTTAACTTCCCCAAACTCATCCACGTTATTTAATCATTCATATTGGGGAAGTCATTCATCATAACCCGTTTTGCTAAAATTAAAGCAAAATGAAAGGCTTTCTGAAATCCAAGCTATTGCTCAAGAATCCAATCAGCAACTGCAAACAGATCTTAACTTACAAGTATAATTTAACATAAGCACATTTTAAAATCAGTCCTTGTTATCAAAGACCAATTCAGAATCCAAATCCTTTCCCAGGTTCACTGCTGTGCAAAGGTCCTAACTCTAAATACGATTGCCTCACCTTTTCTAACAGAAAAAATGCTTCCTATTAAAATTTGATTCACTTTCTGTTATTTTACTCTTGGTCTCAGCCTTATATTTTGAACAGAGAAAGACAATTTTCAACATTTTTTTCAAATGTACTTAAGTACTCTTAAGTCATTCAAATAATTACAGTTACTGATTTTACACTTCCAAGTTTTAAAAAAAGCTGTTCAATTTCTCTTCAAATATATTACTAGATATTTTTGGTGTATCTGTGTCATTTTATTCTTACTTCAGGCACTGTAATGACTCACAATAAACAGTAATTCTATGTCTAACCTATGCAACAATTATGAATGCTACAATGGTTTCCAAGGTGTTGATTCTCTATATTATGATTGAATTTTCCCTTCAGGATAAATGGTTGGAAGAGAATTTTAAAGGCCTGTAGCACTTCTGCATTGAGTAGTGTTAATATATATTTCTGTCATGCTTATTATTTTTAAACTTCTTCTGAATTAGGAAGACAACAGACATCCGAAGCTGCAAATTTCCTCAAACTACATTCTATTCTAATTCCAATTTATTTTGTTCCACATTAAATATTTTTCTCATAAAAACAAGTATCTTAGGCTAATTTTTAAAAACAGGGTTTTTACTCTAAAATTAATAATAACACAGCTAAAGGGAAATAACTTTTCAATTTCATCTTCACTAGAACTATGCAAAACTAAGTTAAATTTGACTCAACAATTATTTTAATCACTTTTGTTTTTTTTATTTCCGTATCTTTAGAAAGATATACTTTACATTGTAACAGATAGCTCAACAAGGCTTAAAATTCTAGAACTGAAAAACCATGAGGCCCCCTTCTGCACAACTGTCAAGAGAGCAAGCAGCATTTTATTTGCCCCCATACATTCGCTCAATGTCTTTGAGGTAATGGTTCTTCAGTTCCTTCCTTTTCAGTTTGAAAGCATCAGTGACCAAACCAGTTTCAGGGGTCCAGGGCTCCGGGCTTAAGCGAACCTTGATTGGAATTTCAAAACGTTCCAGCTTCACTGAAACGAGAAGGAGGAAGGTGGGGGAGGAGTGGGGAGGGTGGGAGAGAAACAACAAAAGATTAATTCTGCAGGATTTAACTAGATGGTGCAGGTGATGAGGTAAACTTAATTGTATGTTAGTTAATTAATGATACCACTATCTTACAATTTCATTTTATATTTCTCAAAGCATATACAAATTGCTTCCGTTGGACAGTTTTGGTCTATGTAGCTTTTATTCAAATATATGTGTAGACACCCTCTCTCTTCAAAGTCTTTCTAGTTGTCATTCATTCTGTGTTGAATGCACGCCTTGCTTTCTTACTTCATCCAGGTGTCCACTCAAATGCTGCCTCCTCAGAGCGGACTTCCCTGATCACTCATAGCAAAACCCAAGTCCCTTTGTCTCTATATATCCTCTTACACTGTATTTTCTTCAAAAAAAAAAAAAAAAAAAACCACGCAATGTATCATATATTTGCCTTGCCTGTTAGAATGCAAGCTCCATGAAAGCAGAGTTTTCATGAAAGCTTTGTTTACTGCCACTCATAGGGTTACACTGAGAGCCCTCAATAAATATATACAGATTTACTAATTCATTCTACAGAAAATTAAGCCTCTAGACAACTTTTTCATCACCTTTATTATATGTTGAAATCAGAATAAAAAAGGGGGTTGTGAATTTCATATTTTTAAATGGTGTATGATGCAGGTATATTATTTGAGATAGACTACTCAACATATTGAAATATAATAAGGACATAGAAGCAACCGATACAATATTCAATAGTTTTTAATTCAACAAATAACATTTAAGTTACTTATTATTCATACAAGCTCATCCTTAAAATTCTTAAGGCCCATTAACAGTAATAAGAATCTACAGATGAGCTTTATCTTATATCCAATTATTTAAAACAGCAATTTTGAAGCAAGCATCTGCATATTTAAAAACTACTGCTAATAGCCTGGGTGACTCTAGAAACAACTGCATTTCAGTGACAAGTACAAAAGAACTCAAATTCATGGGAGTTTTTATTCAAATACTAGTCTGAGTTTTATGAAAGCTTGGTTGAATTAGTGAGCTTCTCATTAAAATGAGAGAATATAAAGTTGTGTGTGAAAAATAATCTTTCAAATTACTAAAACCAACCTCCTAAGAGTAATGCCTAAAGAGGTAGTAAAAGAACACAAATTTGCTCAAATTAACCATGTCTACTTTGTTCATATATTACAGCTCAGTTATGAAGGGTGCCTGAAATAAGCCAATGTGCCCCCAAGGTCACATCTGAATCTCACGGAAAGAGTACAATTCTCAACTACAGATTTGGTTCCAAAACCTTTTATTTCATTTGACTGGCCCTACTTACACAGGTTCTATTCCACAAACACGGACAAAATTGGGACAAGGCAGGCACATTACTTACTGCGGTTGCACACAGGCAAATTCAGCACATTTATAAAAGTTCCTATCCTTAATCTTTATTAACTAAATTCCTGTTCGAGCCGAAAGAAAACAAAAGGGCTGCATTAGAGGTTTCCTAAATACTATCTAGCTCCATAGCCTATAGAGAGCAAAGAGCAATCACACAGTTCCTATAAACAGAATGAATTGTCAACAAGTAGCAAAGACTACTGGAAAGAAAAGCCAAAAATGATCTTACACATGGCATTTTTATACGAATTACCCAGAACACTATGAAATGTGACCAGCAGGGGGAAGCAAAGGGAAATTTTTCTAGCCCCCGAAACAATGCCGTATTTTGCGTTCTTATGATACTACATATACCTCACACTTATATTTAAAACATGAAAAAGACCGCTGTGAAATATGTATAAGCCCAGACACATATAGTTGAATACAATCAACTATTTTATACTTTCCGGCATAAGTCCTGAAATTATAATTTCAAGCAAAAGGCTGGCAAGAGAAATCTTTGTGACAGAAAAGCTTATGATTATTACATTTAGTTCATTATCTTACTCATGAATTGTTCAATTTCATTCCTCATTTCAGCAGTTATGGGAGCCAAGCAGGTCCTGGAACTTGATTCCACTTTCCATCTAACTGTGATACAGCTTGACTTTATACAGTATTGCTGGTTAGTTACATACGCAATGATAAACTATTGAAATCAAATTCTACTCCAGCCCTGGCTTGTGTGGCTCAGTGGGTTGAGCACCATCCTGACAACCAAAAGGCCACCAGTTCGAATACCAGTCAGGGTACATGCTTAGGTTGTGGGCCAGATCCTCACTTGGGGTAGGGCAGAGGCAACTGATCCACATTTCTCTCCCACATCAGTGCATATCTCCCTCCTTCTCCCTTTATTCCCCTCTTTCTAAGAAATAAAATCTTTAAAACAAATAGCCCTGGCTGGTGTAGTTCAGTGGATTGAGCACAGGTTGTGAACCAAAGGGTCGATGGTTCAATTCCCAGTCAGGGCACATGCCTGGGTTGTGGGCCAGGTCCCCAGTGGGGGCCACGTGACAGGCAACCACACATTGGTGTTTCTCTCCCTCTCTTTCTCCCTCCGTCCCTATCTCTCTAAAATAAATAAATATATATTTTTAAATAGTAAAATTCTATTTCATTAATACATTGAGAATTACTAAGAACAGCACCCTACCGGCTGAAATATTCTTTGAAAGACTACATTTAAAGGGGAAAATCAGGATATGTGTCAATAAAATCCTGGTAGCCTGATGATATTAATATAAAAAGCATGCTATATTAATAATACCACAATTAACAAACCATCATTAAGGGAAAAACCATTAAGTCACTGTCTTTACAGTTTTAATAGGCAATGGTTATTTAAATAACTTTACGGTATTCAGATTTGACTATAAGAATGTTCTTGAGGAAAAATAGTTTTTCAAAATCAATTTTTAAGTAACATTACTACTTCTATTTTGAAAGTAAAATGGAACCTAAGCAGTTAATTTAAAAAATTAATGATCACAGCCTGGTTAGGAAAATAGGCGTGCTTGTACATTTATGATAGGGGTATAAACAAGTTTTCAATACCTCATTGTCAAATGTGAACGGACGTACAAGCATCAGCATACATGAGAGGCCAGGACCAAAGCAAGCACACAGTGGAACTTGGAGGAAACAGTCAATAACAAAAAATATATATATATCATAGGAGGAATCCCTTTAAAATCCTCAGAGGAATAAGAGATGACATATTAACTGCATCCATGAAAGAATAAGAGAATATTATTGAAAGAACACTGAGAAAATAGGAAAGAGCTCTGGAAAATAAAATTCTGACACTGTAAATTCAAAAGACAGAAGATAAAGATGAGGACACTGCTAGAGTACAAACAAAAAGAATGATATAGAAAACAAAAGAAAAAAAAACCCCGTAAAATTAGAGGAGTAAAACTAGAGGTCCTACATCCAGATAAAAATAGTACCACGTAAAAACACAAATACAGAATTTGGAGAGGAAAACTGAAAGAAGAGCAAACAAACAAACAAACAAAAAAAGGATACACAGATGTTTCTTAGAACTGAAGGGCAGAGACTGCTAGATTGAAGGACTCCACACCAAATGATGTGATGTGGGATGTTTATACATGATAAACATAAACAATAAAAGATCCATACAAGGACACATCATTATGAACTTTCAGAACAAAGATGGACCATTCCAAATACAGGCTAGATGACCACTTAGCAGGGATGTTGTTACACATTCAATAAATAACTAGACAGGTTATTCTACTATGTAACATGTAAGAATTTCTCCAATATGGAAATTTACTATACATATTTAAGAAACAGGTTTTCCAACCATGTATTTTATTATTAAAACAAAACAAATAAATAGACATCTTGAAGAACCCAGTGCACAAAACACCATTAAATGAGTTTAAGGTTCTAAAAGTCAAGCAATTTCTTACTTACTAGCATTAGCAGCTTCTCTAATTTCTTTCAGTATTTCAGCTTCCATGGCAGGGTTATTGCAGATATCAACCCAAGTTCCTTCTACCCCTTTCTGTTGTGCCAAAAGCGTCAACCTTTTCTGATTAGGAACCACAAAACTAATCACATAGGACTGGTCACTAAAAAATTAGAAAATGAAACAAAATAGAAATTAAAACACTGAGATCAAGTATTCCTAAAGTTTCCAATGAAATAGTACATTACAAAATAACTCCAAATATACATGTTACAGTTTCATTAAGTAAAACAGTCCACAGTACTGACATAAAGACAGATAATATAGACCAGTGAAACAGAAGAGAGAGCCCAGAGAAAATCCCCTGTATATATTGTCAAATGATCTTCAACAAGGGTGCAACAACCACTCAATGGGGAAAGGACAGTCTCTTCAACAAATGGTGTTGAGAGAACTAGATATCCACATGAAAAGGAATAATGTTGGACCTTTACCTTATACCACATATGAAAATTAATCAAAGACCTAAACATGTGAGAGTTAAAATTATAAAACGCCTAGAAGAAAACATAAGGGAATAGATTCATGACATTGGATTTGACAATGCTTTCTTGGCTATGACACCAAAACATAGGCAATAACAACAAAAACATAGATAAATGAGAATACAACAATTTTTAAAAAAAATTTGTGTGTCAACAGTCAACAGAGAGTGAAAAGTCAAACTATGGCATTGAAGAAAATATTTGTGAATCATGTATCTGAGAAGGGGTTAATATCTAGAATATGTAAAAATGCCTGTAACTTGGCAAGAAGGGGCTGGAAAGAAGTATGCCAAGTCATGAAAGGTAAGGACCTACATCCCAGATTGCTCTACCCAGCAAAGCTTTCGTGTAGAATGGAAGGGCAGATAAAGTGCTTCTCAGATAAGGCCAAGTTAAAGGAGTTCATCATCACCAAGCCCTTATTATATGAAATGTTGAAGGGACTTATCTAAGAAAAAGAAGATAAAAAATATGAACAGTAAAAAAAAAAAGTCATCAAATGGAAGGTTAGCAACACGGAAGTGGGAGGAGGAGAGAGGGGGAAAAGATATAGAGAATAAGTAGCATAGACAATAGGTAGAAAAGACAGGGGGAGGGCAAGAATAGTATGGGACATGTAGACACTAAAGAACTTATGACACATGGACATGAACTAAAGGGGGCAATGTGGGTGGGAGGGGGTGGGCAGGGTGGAGGGGAGTGAAAGGGGAAAATGGGACAACTGCAATAGCATAATCAACAAAATAAAGAATTTTAAAAAATGCCTGTAACTCAATAACAACAAAATAACCCAATTATAAAGTGGACAAAGACCTGAAATAAAACTCCTGGAATAAAACACAGAGGATAAGGTACTTGAAAAAAAAATTTGGATTTGATGTAAAAAGCAAAGGCAAAAAAGCAAAAATAAACAAGTGGGTCTATATCTAACTAAAAACCTCTGCATAGCAAAGGAAACCATCAACAAAATGAAAAAGCAACCTATAGAATGGGCAAAAATATCTGAAAGTCACATATCTATCTGAATAGGGGTTCATACCCAAAATATATAAAGAACTCATAAAACTCAATAGCAGAAACAAAACAAAATACGATCTGATTTTAAAATGGGTGGTTGCTGGGGTTGGGGAGGGGGTTATAAGGGGACTAAAATGGCAATGGGAAAAATACAATAAAGATTATATATTTAAATATATGTAAACCTTTTTCCCAAGAAGATATACAAATGATCAATAGGCACATGAAAAATTGATTAACACGGCTAATCATCGGGGAAAGAAATGCAAATCAAAACCACAAGGAGATACCTCATACCTGTTAGAATAGCTACTATCAAAAAGAGAAGAGATAAATTGGAAAAAAAAAAAACCCAGGAAATAAGAAATGCTGACTAGGGTGTGGAGAAAAGGGAACCCTCATAACCTGTTGGGGGGAACATAGATTGGTTTAACCACTATGGGAAACAGTATGGAGGTTCCTCAAAAAATTTAAACAGGGCTACCATATCATCGAGAAATCTGACTCCTCAGTGCATACCCAAAGGAGATGAAAACCGGGTACTGAAGAGTTCTCATGTTCACTGCAGCATTAATCACAACAGCCGAAGTACAGAAATAACCCAAGTATCCATCAGCAGAAGAATAGATAAAGATGTGATAAACACACCGGAGTATTACTCAGCCATGAGAAAGAAGGAAATGGTGCCATTTGTAACGGCATGGATATACCATAAGGGTATATGCTAAGTGACATAAACCAGGCAAAGACAAATGTTGCATGGTAACCCTGAAGTGTGGAATCTTTTTTAAAAAAACATCAAACTCAAAAAAAGACAGTAGAAAATATATTGCCAGGACCTGGGTGTGGAGAAAATAGGGAGAAGTTGGTAAAAGGATACAATCTTTCAACTATAAGACGAATGGGTTTGAGGATCTAATGTAAAACATGATGACTACAGTTGGTAACATCATATTGTATAACTGAAAATAAGAAAAAAATTAATGGACAAAGGACATGATTAGACACTTCTCCAGAGGTGATACACAAACGGCCAGCATGCATAGAAAACAGTGCTCAACTAATCATTAAGGGAGAGATATCCTCTCACACCCACTAAGATGAGTACTACAAAAAATAGATACAAGTGTTGGTGAGGATATGGAGAAATGAGAATTGTTGTATATTGCTGGTGGAAAGGTAAAAATGGTGCTGTTATTATGAAAAAAACACTATGGGAGTGCCCCAAAATATGGAAGCAGAACTACCATATGATTCAGCAATCCCACATCTGGGTATACGAGGTCTGTCCAGAGGGTATCCACCCACAGAATACAAAAAATAGAGACATTTATTGAAGAAGATACAAGATACAAGAAACACTGTACATAGGACTGTGATGCCTCAGTCCCCTTCAAAGTATGCACATTGGGACCTCACACAGTTCTCACAATGCCACCAGCTGCCCCACCATATTTTCCTGAATCTCATCGCGATGGTCTCAAATCTCTTCCCTTTCAAAGGTGATTTTAGTTTTGGGAAAAGTCAGAAGTCACAGAATGAAGTATCTGGGCTATAGGGGGGCTGAGTCACCTGGGTGATAACACTGTGAATGAAACATGATGCATGAGCAGGTGCATTGTCATGATGCAGCAGCCAATCACCAGTTGCCCATAGCTATGGACTTCTGAATCATCCGAATAGTTTTGATGGAGGAATGTGCAAGCTTAATGCAAAATTTCATGCAGATTTATTGCTCTAGTCACTCATTTTGAATGTGGTGGCCACACAGTACACATTTTAAGTCAATGGCGTCTACTGCCCCCACTGACTAGTACAGTGAAGTCATCATTGTTCACACATGTGCATTCCAGTCCACTCTCCTGGGCTGCCAGGTCACATCAATGCCCTGCAAACCATTGTTGTTATATTAACAATGGCTGGACTTTTTTCTGGACAGACCTCGTGTATCTGAAACAACTGAGTAGGATCTTGAAGATATATTTGTATATTCATGTTCACAGCAGTGTATTCAAACAGTCAAGCGGAGGAAGCAACCCAAGTTGCCCACTGATGGGTGATGGCTAAACAAAATTTCGTCCCCACACATACAATGCAATATAATTAAGCCTTAAAAGGAAATGAAATTCTGGCACATGCTACAATATAGATGAATCTGAGGACATTATGCTAAGTGAAATAGGCCAGTCACACAAAGATAAATACTGTATGGTTCTATTTATATATGGTATCTAGAATAGTCCAATTCACAGAAACAGAAAGTAGAATGACCAGGAGCTGTGCAGAAAGGAAAATAAGGATTATTTAATGGATACAGAGTTTTAGTTTTTGAAGATGAGAAGTTCTGTAGATAAGTTGCAGAACAGTGTGAATATACTTAACATTACACTGTACACTTAGCAATGGTTAAGATACTAAATTTTGCCTTTTTTTAGAATTAATTTTTAAAAATACACATCAATGGTACTTTTATTAATTTTTATTTTCACTTATTTTTAGAGAGAGAGAGAGAGGGAAAGGTAGGGGAGAGAGAGAAAAACATTGATTTTGTTGTTCCACTTAGTAATGCATTTACTGGTTGATTCCTGTATGTGCTCTGACCAGGGATCAAATCCATAACCTTGGCATAAAGGGACAACATTCCAAACAAGAGCCTAGAATTAAATTTTTAAAGGAAGTAATCAAGCCCATAAAAATAAACTATATTAAACTACAAAGAAAATGGTTTAATCTGTCGGGGTTTTTTATTTAGAAAACTTGTACTAGCTGTGTACCTTCTTGAAAAAATTACTTACATGCTAAGTCTCAGTTGTTATGAAAATTAAATGAAGTAAGTTTTGTGGCATAACTATATTTTTAACACCACATAGTACGGGCCTAATAAGCTAAAATGTCTGGATTATCTCAAATAATCTTCAAGCTGTTGAATCCAAATCTTCCAGAAATGTATAACATTTCACAACTCTGATGAACATTTGATGTTTCCCTTATGATTATACATAATCAAAAATTTCCCAATTATCCTTTTACTTCAAGTATATGAAAAACATATATAACTTTTAAAATTACCTTTTGGCAAAAGCGCAGATATTGTCAATAAGTGGACAGTTCTTCAATGCAGCTTCTACTTTGCCAAGAGACACATATTCCCCTGCTTGTAACTTCACCAGGTCTTTCTTACGATCTGTAAGTCATGAAGAATGATGCTAAGTTATCCTTAGTTCATTGTATTAAGGTCTGTACGATTCTGATTTTTCTTTCAATCTCATTGCCTTCATCTTTACAAAGATACTTCTTCTAAAATATTATTATACTTAATGCTTGACCATACATATAAGTTAAGAAATTGCCTAGTTAAAATGAAGAAGTACTAGCTAAAATGTTACACACTGTACCGAAAGCTCTAGTATCTTATCATCTTAAACATTATAATGAAGGTAATAGAAGGAACAGAACTTTGGAGCATTAGACTTCAAAGGTAGCTCTGACAGTTATGTAATCCTAGGCATATCAATGGAGGGACCTCTGCAACTCTCAATTTTATCCGAGGTAATGATGCCTACCTTATACAAGCATGTAGTGCACTGTCTGGCATAGAGAACATGGTCAATGAATGGTAACTCCCCATTTCCCATACGTGACATTATCTTGTTAACATGACAGTGCTCTAAGAATGTGAAGGCACAGGATGGCACGGCATAAATATCAGGTTGCTTTATGGCCTTTGTGCGAGTGTTGACTTGCCTATCCATAGCCTGTGAACCCACTCTACATGCCAACGGGAAAAATTTGGATTCCAGTGCAATTAAGGGTCAAGAAAGAGGGTGGGGTTGTTGGTTCTACATTGAACCATGTTTTCTGGAAATTTCCCCAGAAATCTTTAACTATATTCCAGTCAGGTATGGTTTCAGAGACAGACTTAAATGTCTCAGTAGAAATACGACTGAGGAAATTTTATGGCTTTAAAAGGACCTGACAAGGACCCTACAGAGTGGTCCTTATCAGCTGGTTACCTTTTTATTTTAACTTTTGCCTGATTAAAATGAATAGCATAAGGGCCATTTAGAGTGCCTTTTTGAACTTACAAGTCTATTTCAGTAGGCTCAAAAAGGACAGTGCCAAATAAAATGATATTCTCAGAAGAATAGATTAATGTTGAGGATTGATATTATAATTTTCTAAGGTTCAGAGCTAGTTAGAGCCATATAAATGGCCACTAGGGAAAATACGTCCACACTGCCTCTTGGGTGGGGAGGTAGAGGGTGAGGAAGGACTATAATAGGGAATGTTACAGTAAATGGTTATACAGAACCATATGCAGTTGACCAAAAAAAAAACCCTCTTCTGAGCAATTTTTGTTTTCTTATTACCCATCTGCTATTTTCCTGCTCATCCTCCCCATGCTTCATGCTGACGCTGCTACCACTTACTTAGATGCAAGCAGTGTCCTGCTCTAAACATTTTCCACGTATCATCTCATTTAATGCTAACAAAAGCCATACCAGGTCAGTGTTCATGTCCTTATTTTACAGATGAAGAAGCACAGACATAAGTTAAATAACTTGCCCAAAGTTTAAACTAATGGAACCATCAACACTAGTAATGACTTAACTAATATTACCTTTCATGTATGTTGAAACTGCAAAAAGTAAAGAAAACCTCAAAAAAGGAAATGTACTGACCGATAATCTGTAAACATCCATCAGGATGGAATTCTCCAATGTCACCAGTGCAAAACCACCTTTGGCCATTTTCATCCACAGAATAATCCTCTGCTGTTTTCTCTTCATTTTTAAAATACCCCATAGAGATATTCTGTCCACCAATTACGATTTCACCTCTGGGGTTTGGCTTATCATGAATTGTATAACCACCTGGAAGTCATTAAAGCAAATGAGTTGAGCAGACTGAATGAGACGGTAGTCACACTGATGCTTACAGCTCCTCTGCAAATACTTTCCCACTGGCCAAACTGAGCAGCACTTTATAGGAGAACATTCGTTTGTATTTACTCCGATTTATGTAATGATAGTGGGTGACTGTGATTTCAAGAGTACCAGGCTCAATGATAATCTCCAACCACTATGCACCCCAAACCTTCCCATGACCATACAATTTCACACTTACAGGATCATTCAAGGTGTAGGTTCATAGAGCTCAGTTAAGGTAAATAGTTCCCAAGAACAGTAACACTGGAAGCTATTATAAGTAAATTAATAATAGGTTGATAGCAATGCATTTCAGATATTTTCTAAGCAGGTTTTAATCAAAGGGAACACGGAGTAAGTACCTACCAAAGGCAACACCATTAAATAAGAAAGGGAGGCTATGGAAAACAGGAAGAAAATTTTATTTTCTTCATTTTGCCTATAGCCAGCCATGACTTTAAAAATTAAAACATCAAAATAACTAATAATAACTTTGAAATATTTATTTTTTTAATATTTTATTTATTTATTTTTAGAGAGAGGGGAAGGGAGGAAGAAAGAGAGGGAAAGAAACATTGACTGGCTACCTCTCACACGCCCCCCAACTGGGGACCTGGCCTGCAACCCAGGCATGTGCCCTGACCAGGAATCGAACCAGTGACCTTTCGTTTCACAGGCCAGTGCTCAATCCACTGAGCCACACCAGCCAGGGCAACTATTAAAATATGTAATCTATTCATTATGTGTTCATTACTGAATAAAGCTTACTTTAAGAAAAATATATAAAACTCTGAATTTATAAACTTATATACTAATTAGATTTTACATCATAAAAAGGATTATAAGCACTATTCCCTTCAGCTGTGAGACGCTCTTTAAATTGAAAACTGCCCTGACTGGTGGGACTCAGTGGATTGAGTGCCAGCCTGCGAACCAAAGGGTTGATTCCCAGTCAGGGCACATGCCTGGGTTGTGGGCCATGTCCCCAGCTAGAGGCAAGCAAGAGGCAACTACACATCGATGTTTCTCTCCCTCTCTTTCTCCCTCCCTTCCCCTCTCTCTAAAAATAAATAAATAAAATATTTTAAAATTTTCAACTATATAAACAGCTAGACAGTTAAGTTTCAACTATGACAATGTTTGCTGGGGTCAAGATGTATAAAGCTGTGTGTGTGTGTGTGTGTGTGTGTGAGAGAGAGAGAGAGAGAGAGAGAGAGACACTAGTCACACAACCCCCTGAAAATGATAACACATCCTTCCCCCTAACTCCGGACTGCCCCACTAATAATTTTTCCCCTTTGTCATCAAGTATTCCCCAAATCAGAATCATTACGCCTAGCTTTGAGAGATTTTCTTTTCCTCTTGGCAACCTACAGATGCTACTACGGAAAGAGAATGTGCAGGAAACAAGCAATAACAGACAACCTAACACTTGAAAGAAATAGAAGTCATGAGGCTTACAGTGGTTTTCAGCATAACTAGAAATCACTAGCATTTGTCATAAAATTCTTACCTTCCTGCCAGTCTTTTAGCTTAATTTCACAGCAAATGAGAGGGGCTCCAACTCTGCCAGTAGTATAGTCAGTAACTATGAGGGGGGGAAAACAACAATGACATTAGAATAACACATTCCAGACTTGCACCAAAGTGATAACAGGAATATTGGAGCTAGAACCAGATTCTGAAAGATGGCAAAAGAGTGAACACACTCAGAGGAGTACCAAGTGTGATCATTTTTCCATATGTCAACTTCATTTCAACAGTACAATCCATTCCAAAGTTGTTACATCATTTTCCCATCTCATGGCTATATTTCAGATAAATAAGTACAAAAAGCTGTTAAAGGACAGCTGGCTCCACCACTATCTATGTGGATTCTGGTAAGACAGATTTTGATTGGAATTCCCTAACACTCGCTGATGGGCTATGTAACTTAGGCAAGTTATTTAACCTCCCCGAGCCCCATTTCCTCATCTATAGTAATTGAGATAGTAATTGAGGAGGAGCAAAAAAGTGTTACTTCATTTCAAGAGTGCAGTTCTCCAAATAAGAGATCATTTAGAGATAAAAGGTTATAGCAGCGGTGACAGAATTTTGAGGACTGACAATGGGGCAAAATACAGGGGCAGGCAAAAGGAGGTTTACAGTTGCTCATATGGAAAATAATACAATAATTAATAAGTAACAATATAAGAATATACTCTGTGTTTCATGTACTCATAACTGTAAAACTACTTTGCCCACCCCTGTATTTACAAAGCTTAAAAATAAGGGTTCATATGATACTGAACTAAAAGTTTCTAAAACTAAAACTATGTAAGCTTGCATTGAATCCCGATATTAATTAAGAGGTATAACTCTTAATTATGGTGTGGCTCAATGGAGTGGGCGTCAGCCTGCAAACCAAAGAAACGGTCACCAGTTCAATTCCCAGTCAGGCCACATGCCTGGGTTGTGGGCCAGGTCCCCAGTAGTGGGTGTGCCAGAGGCAACCACACATTGATGTTTCTCTCCCTCTCTTTCTCCCTTCTCCTCTCTCCAAAAGTAAAATAAATAAATAAATAAAATCTAAAAAAAACAAAACAAAACAAAAAAAACCCCCAGAGGTATAATACAACCATGGTTCCCTAACGTAATGCGAATAGGCTTTATGAGTAGCAACTGAGTGCTTACCTTCAGTAACTGTCCCAGCACCACACGATTCTGTCAACCCATAACCCTGACCAACTGGGCAACAGAAGCAGACATTCATGAATCGATGGGTCTGAGGTGACAATGGCGCTCCACCAGACAGCATCATGCGAACATTTCCTCCTAGCAAAGCCTTCACTTTTTTAAATAGTATCCTTAACAAAAGGAGGGATAAATTATTACAGCACATGTACTATATTGTTCTTGAAAACACACTAATTTATAAGCTCTGGGGAAGATTTCTCAACTTTGGTTGAGACATCTAAATTTTAAAACCATGGTTATAATGAGAGGTTGACAAAACAAGAAATAATAACACTTTGAACACTTTATGAATGGCTTTTTGTGAATGCCACATACTCTTAAAAGTGTTGTGTCAGGAAATTGCGTTAATATGCAGTAAATAAAAGACAATAATGATGATGTGAAAGAAAAACTATTTCAAGTTATCTTTGGTACATTCAGTCACGTATCTTATCTCCCTTCCAGTGAAAAACACCTCCCCATCTCCAAGCCACAGCACTGCATTTAAAATAACTGTTGTATTCACATACCCACTATGCTATTTTGTGAAAACAACAAATCAGAAACACCTACATGCAGAATAAATCTTGAAAATCACTATGTAAAAGTTAGAAATGTCACACTTAACTTCAAAATGCCTTGATTTAAAATTCTATTCTAGTTTTTCTTCATGAGACCAAATTTCATAATTAAATCTTAAATATTTATACTCAATTATTAAAGTTTATTAAATTGCCAAGATCAGCGTTCAGGGTCCTCTGCTTGCTGTATCAGCAATGAGACTTAAAATTAAATAAAAGAAAATGTCAACCTTAAGATCATGGTGGTAATGCTCAAATTAAGTTGCCGTTTACTTGTTTATATTCCAGATGTAAAAACACAAAAAGATCTAAAGACTCAAAACACAGTCTATGAAACAGACTTACAGATTGCACAGTGGAGCATCATATCCCTTTTTGATCTGTTCCAACTTGTAATCATACCCTATCTTGAACAGAGTTTTCTGAATATAATTCATTTCTTGGACTTTGCTCATAACATTCTTATAAATTCGATCCATGATCTCCTATAAGGTAAGCAAAATTTCCAATAATCAGATAAACAAAACCACACCAATACTGAGACAGTCTTTAGTTGAAGATACCTTATTTACCAAATCTTATGTAAATGCCTTTAGCATAATAAATAGATTTACTTCATTATATAATTAATTTCACTGACTGTCTACTACTTCAAAAAGACTAAGGACAAGGATAAGGGTGTATTCTATACACTTCAATTCTATACACTCAATTTACCTGAAATTTAAAAAAATGACTCTAATCCTGATGTTTTTCTCTTTATTACAACTACCTAGCGACGCTTACAGCATGGCAGAGAGCTTTACAGTTTCTTAAAATTCTTATGTCCCTATAATTTGGGCATTTCTATTCCATTTTAATAGAAGCTCAGATAAAAAAGGAACAGGTCTCTTGATCACATGTCCTTGGAAAATTAGAAGTAGGATGAGGTTTGTCATATATTGACTACCATGCTACGACATACAAAATAAAAAATAGAACAAACAAAAATCCCAGACTATCACCAAATGATGTTTTCTTAAAATTACTTAGCACAGATTAACAGAAGTATCATATAAAGCATACCTATTTATAAATACCTAGTTTTAAATACTGAAAGTAGCAATTAGTGTAAATTCAGTTGTGGTACAATGAATAACTTTATGAATGGCTCTTAATAAAAGGAAGGACAAAAAAGGCTGTTCACAAATGCGGACAACAGAACTGTCCCTTGGCATTATACTAAGTGGAATGAGTCAGAGGAGATAGACGTATATTGCACGATCTCACTTATATGTGGGATCTACAAAGGCCAAAGTTACAGCAACAGAGAATATATTGGTCATCGCCAGGAGCTGGGGGTTGGGGAAACTGGGAAGATGCTGATCAAAGGGCACAGACTTCCAGTTAGAAGATGAATAACTTCTGGGGGTGTAATGTATAGCATGCTGACTATAGTTAACAAGACTGTATTATATACTTGACAGTTGCTGACAATAAATCTTAAAATGTTCTCATGACACATACAAAATACACACACAAATGGTTCACTATGTGAGGTGATCAACATGTTAACTAATTTCATTGTGGAATTTACTTCACTACATACATATATCAAATCATGTTGTGCCTGTTAAAACTCACACAATGTTATATGATGATTATATCTTAATGAAGCTAGGAGCTACTGTGGCATTCAAGCATGCTACAATGTTGTTTTCTCCACTTCCACAAAAGGAATAACTATTATATGATTAAAATATGTGTGTAGATCTGTGGCTGAGAAATCCCAAAAGTTCCCTAAAAGGGTTTTAACATCCTATAATTGCCCCTCTTAAAAAAGTGTATGGGATGTAGAGGTTAAAAAAAAAACACGCGGGAGGAGAGAGATGTGTGAAAACCACTTCCACTGCTCCTTTCAACACCAACCACAGGCACAGAAGGACACCACGAGTAAGGAACACACATAGCTGCAACAAACTGACAGGATTTATTGTTAGCACAATAAGTCACTCGTTTACCTTAACCTAATTACATAGTGCTCAACTGAGTCTCTGCTTATAAGAAGCTGTATTTATTCTGAATTCCCAGAATGTGAATATTAAAATACTTAAAAGATCATTTATTCTAGCCCTGGCTGGTGTAGCTCAGTGGATTGAGCGCGGGCTGCGAACCAGGCATCACAGGTTTGATTCCCAGTCAGGGCACATGCCTAGGTCGCAGGCCGTGTCCCCCAGCGACCACACATTGATGTTTCTCTCTCTCTCTCTGTCTCTCTCTCTCTCCCCCTCCCTTCCCTCTCTAGAAATAAATAAATAAAATCTTTAAATTAAAAAAAAAAAAAGATCATTTATTCTGGCTCAGGAAAAGAATAAACCCAGAAAACAGAACCCACCAAAAATAATTCTCAGTAAAAATATTGTAAAAGCCTACTTATGAAGGAATGTACGGAGCTAGGGGAAACAACAGGTTTGCTGAAGCATCAGTGGACCAGCAACATGGGAGATCATTTACTATCCCTCGGCTTCAAGAAGTCCAAGGAGAGAAGTGTTGCTGAAACTTGAAGGAGCATTGCAGCCATGGGAAAGACCTGGTTATAGCCGATGGGAAAGAGGCTGTAACCAATGTATGCCTTACAACTCCACAGAATTGCAGCCTAGCAGAGTAAAAGCAAAGACAGTAAGTATGCAGATCTCTCTCTCACTCTTCCTACCCTCTGATCACTCATGAGTGACAACGATGGGCTGAAATCAACCAGAAAGCAGAAGGCAGGCATGCCCTGATAATTCATTCACAAAAGTTAGCCTCTCAAGACACAAAGTAAAGAAGAATGGACAATGGGCAACTGGAAAATGCACAGAATATCAGCTAACTCTTGTTTATCCTTCAAGCCTCAATTCATACATTGCTTCCTAAATTTCTCAGCCATTCCTACTCCCTAACTATGCTGTGTGATACAGTTTACTAGGGACTCCTGTTCTTTGGATAATGAAGCTAACATAATATTTCTCAAAACAAAACAACAAAAACAATCCTAAAATGACAGTCTCAGCGGTTAAGAAGACTCTAGAATCAGACTGGCAGAGTTCAGACTAACTCTACAACCTATTGGCTGTATTAAGCAAGTATTTTTCTTTATAAAATTTGGGTAACAAGACGCACCTAGCAAAGTCTCAGGGAGAAGTGAGATAAGCTACCTAAATACAGCACTTAGCACAGTACGTGGAACACAGAAGTACTACCCTACCTGTTATCAGCCACATTTTAATTTGTAAGCTTGCTGAATTCTACAGCACGCACCTCTAAAGCAAAAGGCAAATGCCACTCTGCTTTATTTTAATTCTTTAGTTATTTAGTAATTTTGTAATTAGAAGATAAAAAAAAGTATCTTCCATCTCTTATTCTTAGAAAAACTTACACTGAACAATTCATTATCTGATCTCAGATTTGCTGTGTGCAAAAACAATTCTGTGAAAGATATTGGGATAAGATTTGAAGTCTGATCTTAATACAAGCAGTACTGATACCCAGTCCCACTGCAGTTTCCAAAGCCTAAAAGCAGGAGGAAAGTTTGTTTGAGTATACAAGTTTGAAACACTGCATTAAATATTTTAGAATTCGTCATTATAAGGCTATAAAATGTAACATCTTATTTTTATAACAGGTGGTACTTCACAAAAAGATTTTGAGTAAGATGAATAAACTTTTTTCTTTGTGAGGTCTCAAATGATAGCTTTCTTAGTTACTGTAAGGGTCTAGAGGATTGGGCTCTAGACTTACCTGTCACTAACCAGCTCCGTAACCTTGGATATGCTACCTCAGCTCTCCACCATGGCCTAGTTTTCCCCATGTTTTAAATTAAGTGACCATACAAAATGATATTTACAGTATATTCTACCTTTAAAGTATTACGATCAATTTTCACTCTGGGTAATTTGAACTTAGCCATTTTCATCACCTAATTTTCAAGTATCAGCAAACACTAGCAGCTACACATTTCAGAAGTTTGCCACTGCATCTTTCCCAATACTTACCTGAGATTTTAAGTAACACATTTGCCATAATATGCACAAAGAAAAGTTATGTTTGTTTATATATATACAAACATAATATATAAACAAATGCCTAATATTACTTTTTTAAAAAAGCTCAAGAACAAGCAACAAATGACATTTATACTCGGCACTCACCGGAACAGCTGCCATGAGGGTAGGCCTCAGCACAGTGCAGTCCCCTTTACTTCCTTTTTTAATTTTGCTGGACTACATTAAAGACAAAGTAAATAGGATTAGGGTACTGACCTTAGCAAGAACAATGTTATAATTCAAGCGTTAACAATAACAAAGGCAGAAATTTATACATGGGATTTTGTCTTCTACTGCTCAGTGAATGATTGGCTAGAACTACCATAAGCTGTAAGTGTTTCACCCGAGACCGCCTGGCCGCCCTGACAGCCTCACAAACTGTAAGTCTGAAGTGTAAGTGCTTTGTTTCTTCTGGCACACTTCAGCCTTCCTTAGAGGATCAACTAAGACGCATGGGAAAGGATAAAGAGATATTCTAGTAAGTCAAGCATTTTTACTAATAACATTACCATCAAATATAGCACCGATTATCCATTTTCAACAAAACAAAACCCCTCAACTAAAGTAAATCAAATAGTAAAACAAAGGCTGAAGATAATTTTAACTTTCTTTAATTAGCCAAAGCAAAACCAGCAACTCAAACTCACCACTATGATCATCAAGTAACATACAAAACTAATTCGATAACATTTTGGTTAAGAGAATACTGAAGACACTGCCAGTGACCATGTGGTGATACGCACAGACATTTCTAAATGCGTGTACGTTTTTCTTTTCAATTCTTTTCTTTTCTTTTCTTTTCTTTCTTATACACATAAATACGATCTAGGATTTCAGATGTCAGCGCAGTAGGTAAAAAAGCTGACAGTCACCCACTAAAAGAGATAAATAAAAATAAGAATCTGCTATAATGCACTGAGCCTAGAAGTTTAGCTGTATCACGTGTTAGCCATGGCCAACACAAGGAAGAAAAAAAATCAGCTCTTAAGATGCAATGGGATCCTCTGGTCTGACCAGCTCTGCCACATAGAAGGTTTTGCTGATAGAATTCAATAGTTTTTATACTACTTTCCTTCATGAGACAAATAGAGGAAATAAAATAACTTCTTGTGTCTCACAAGAAGTGTGCAAATGTGTGCACATTTGTGAGTGAAAACCTACACCTGCATATGCACACCACACACAGAGGGCTGCTCCATGGAGAGAGAGATGGGTCCTTGTGTCCTTCAAGTCCAAGCGGACCTCCATGTGTTGCTGACCAGTTTCTCTGTTTCCGAGAGCAGTTCCAGGATAGCAGTAGCCACAAGGAGGCATTCCTGGCTTTATTATTCTCAGTAACATTTCAGTTCCTGTCTTTATTATGATTCCAGTAACCCTAGTTTTGACATCGCTATCATCTGCAGGTTCCAAAGTGGTCCCTCTGGTCTCTGACCTTTTTCTGATTTCCTATGTAAGGGAGACTCTTGGATTTTATATTCCTGATCAGATCAAGACTCTTTAGAACAAAGTTTATTGAAAAGGTAGGTGCGAATGCTTTTGACAGTTCTCTAACAGGCTTCTAATGTACTACTTGGCCTGATAGACAGCAAGAATGAAGTCAGACCAGCAGTACACTCCAACTGCCCCCCTTTCCCACACTGAGGCTATTGTTTTCAGAAAGGCAGTGAAAGCAAGGGCTTTCTGCACTCCCCTGCTCAGGGGGGAATCATACTCAAAGCTTAATGAAATGATTTTTATATTTTGAAAACAGCTCCAGACATTAAGAAAAACTCACTACAATGCATCCAATGTAATCATCACAGATTTTTAAATTTTTAAAAAACATAAGCCCCAGTCTCATTTAATAGGTCTATTATGACTTCACTCAATCAAGTCCTATTTATCAGTTTACTTGACATCTTAGTTTACTTATTTCACTCATTACTATTCTAGCAGATTGTAAATGTGAATTTTCAGCTTAGTGGTTTGGTGAAATACAGCAAGTTCTCCATCTTACAAAGAAGTTATGGTCCTTAAAGTACAAAGTAGGCAATTATTTGGAACACAGAACATTTTCTCAAGGTAAAGCCACTGAAAAGATGGTTGGATTATCCTTAGGGGTAGGGTAGTAGTAATGACCATGAAGGGACACAAGGGACATTCTGGGATCTAGAAATGTTATTTTTTCCTCCCATGATCTAGATGGTGATCATCACAGAAGCCTATATATGTATGTGTACATTAAATTTAATCAATAGTTCCCTTGAGATTTTTTCACCTTAAGTTTATATCCAAAATCAAGCCCCCACAAACAGAAAAAGATGGCTGCAATCTCAAATATCAAAAACATCAATTTAACCTTTTGTCTTAATATTACACAACCTATCTTATCTCTACCTAAAATGGTATTTGTAACAAAAAAAGTTGAAAGTACTACAACTTCTAACTGTGAACTACAAGGGCACATCTTCTCATCAATGCATGCTTGCTTCATTAAGACTCCCAAATAAAAGGCAGCACTGCCTAGGGTTCTGAAATATGACAGCTGGGCCTCCAGCGATGAAAGTGGCAGAAGCCACAGAGAATCAAGTCATTCCTACCTATACTCAGTTTACCTTTCAGCATCCGGAACGCCACAGCTCCCTTCAAATCTTTGTTTTCCACCAATGTCTGGTTGAAGCTTTTTCAAATGGGCTTAAAATACATGAATTAGCCCTACCCATTGTTGGATTTTCCTGCTATGAACAACAGGGAGAAGGGAGGAACCAGACTCGGTAGAAATCTGGGGGCTGCCTTTGGACATGCTGTGATGCTGTCCAATAGAACTTCCACGCTGATGAAATGTTCACCATCTGTGTGATCCATATGGTAGCCACAAGTCACATGTAGCTACTGAGAACTTGAAATGTGGCCAGAGAAACTGAAAAACTGAATATTCCAGATTTATTTTTAATTACTCTGTATTTCAATATATAGCTAGTGACTACTATATTGGACAGCACTACTCTAGAGAAAACTCAGAGCAAAATTGGGCCAAAACCGTACCACCACCTCTCTCCCAAATCCCACCAATATTCATGAGTAATATGTCAAGAAAGGCTCAGTGTATTTATATCCTCTATCCCAGCTCTCTGAAATACAAACCTAATAGAGAAAAGATGAAAGGAATGATTAGTTTCAAAATCATTTAAAAATATGTAGAAAAGCAATTTTATTTAAAATAGCTATAGTTCACGGGAATCTCTTTCAAAGTTATGAAAAAAGCTACAGCTGAATTAAAATATCTCATGTTTGAGTAATATGTTCTCAGCCAAACAATGGAACTTCATAATGATCAGGCCAATATACTGAAGAGCTTTGTCACCTGGTCAGAGAGTGTAAGTGGAGAAGAATACCCAATCCTACAGCCATAGGTAAAGCAAGATATTTCTGCTGTCAATTCTAGGACGTGCGCCAAAGGCAGGTAGCCAATATATGTGTCCTTTGGTCTAAAACAAAATAAGAGAAACATTTTAGCCAAACTTCAAAGGCATCATAAATTATAAATCTCAATAACCTTATCATTTTAATATAGACTGAGCAGAGAATGCCAACATGAGCTCTGATTTCTAAAAAAAAAAAAAAAAAAAAGTCAAATGCTTCTCTTACCCCAGGCCAGGAATTCTCTCACACTGGCCTGCCATTCCAGCTATCAAATTGCTATGATGCATCATAACTCCCTTAGGTCGGCCAGTAGAACCACTGGTATACATGACAATAGCCATGTCTGAAGGAGCCGGTCTATTTGGAGGAACGCTTGCTAAATGAATGAAAAAGCACCACATTAATGATTTGAACATACAAAAATACCTGTGATACTATCACCACCATCAGGGGAATAGACATACCCACCACCTCCCTGAGTTTCCCTGGGTTCTGTTGTTTTTCTTAACTTGATCTTTAAGGTGTCTTCAACTTTAAAATTCTAACATGCTAAGTTTTAAATAGCACATTGAATCTCAACTTCAACATAGTATAAAGCTAATCTAATAACTTCTTTTCCATCCCAGAATATACCAAAATGTCCAAGAAGACAAAGATATATTACCAGAATTCAGCGAAAGTTTAATAAGACTCTTGGATTTCAAAAAACCAGTTCATACTCTTTATGATACTACAATAGTGGATACATGTCATTATACTTTTGTCCAAATCCATAAAATATACACTACTAGGAGTGATTCCCACTGTAAACTATGGACTCTGGGTCATTCTGATGTGTCAATGTAGGCTCACTGATTGTAATGAATGTACCCTCTTCTGGGAAAAGTTGATAGTGGGAGAGGCAGTGTGTATATAAGGGTAGGGGGTATATGTGAATTCTCTGTACTTTCCTGTCAATTTTGCTATGAATCTCTGTTCCACAAAATAAACTATTTTATAACAGTTTAAGAAAATGAGTTACATTTCATGTACCAATTAAAATAAAAATTTTAAACAGTGTGATTTTACCACTGAAATAACCAAAGATAAAGTTATACTTCAATTGTTTAATGCTAATACTCCTTAAAGATATCTACTGTTAAGAGTGTATAAATAAAAAAAAATGGAACTGGATCTTTCATTTGATGATTAATGGATGCAGCAGCAGTACATACAGGGTGGGGCCAAAGTAGGCTTACAGTGGCCAGTACGGAAAATATAATAATTAATAAATAATACAAAAATAAACTGTGTCCTGCATGCTCACCACTGTGCACCTCATTTTGCCACCCCCCTATGTTAAGCTCTTCTCAATCTAAGCACACAATGTGACACCTCACTTCCTGTCGTCATAACAACTATCTACTCAGATAAAGTATCATAAAAATTGTGTCTTATCTAGTGTAGACATGAGTGGAACTAGGTGGGCTACGTGGCCTACCAAGTCACTGTTATGAGGACTCAATACTCCCATAGTTTTCTGCCAACAGCTCTTGAAGAATCAGTCAGGTTTCCCCCATCTGGCAGGGGCAACACAGCGCTGAGAGACAACTCGCCAGGTCTCTCCTGAGTTTCCACACAGCTTGTGAATAGAAGCACTGACTTTATTCTGAACTATCTTTTCAGGAAAGTTTGGACAGTGAACAGCCTAGAAAGACAGAGAGAGTGTCTCCGTCCAAAGCAAAGAGCTGGCTTGCTTACTGTCCAGGATAACAGACATAATCTCTCTCTCCGGGGCACAGGACAGGCATGCTTACTGCCCATTTTAAGATTTGGGTTCCCTAAGTTAGGGTGTCTCTCCTATAACACAACCCACTACATGTGCAGGTATTATCTAACCCTCTTCACATTGCCCTGTGGAAACTGGGGTGCAAGGAACCATAAATGCTGATACTCTGGGTATTGCTTTTTGCTGTGATTTAAAAAACCATCCTTCATCTCTGACGCAACTCTTGTGTCTCTAAGAAGCTGTGGCAAGCTCATCTGTTTGCTTCCAAAGTTTGGTAAAATGCCGGCCCCTATGTCATGCTCCCCAAGTAGTAGAGTGTTATACTTGATACCTATTATTGCAAACCCGTGTTCTGTTTCTAATGGTGAAATATAATATTCATAAGCTAAAAAGAGATTCAACCAACATTTTCTTCTGCCGAAATGAATGCTTTCCTCACCTAGTAGAGTATCATGGCCTTTACATTAAACATGACAGAAAAACTACTTACATGGAGTGTTTAATTCCCTCAACCCCCTGTTCTGATGACCAACTAATATTTTTTTTAAGATTTTATTTTTATTTATTTTTAGAGAGGGACGGGAGGGAGAAAGGAAGAGAGAGAGAGAAACATCAATGTGCAGTTGCTGGGGTCCGTGGCCTGCAACCCAGGCATGTGCCCTGACTAGGAATCGAACCTGCGATGCCTTGGTTCACAGCCTGCGCTCAATCCACTGAGCCACGCCAGCCAGGGCGACCAACTAATATTTTGCTACAAGGCAGATTCATTTGTTTCAAATGAAATACCAACTACTACCTCAATGGTAGAATAAATCCAAGCATGGAATTTCTGGGCAAGATGGTGACATAAGTAACCATAGCACTCACCTACTCCCACAATGACATAAATATTACATCTGAACTACAAAACAACCATCATTCGTAACTGCCGGAAATCTGGCTGAATGGAAGTCCTACAACTAAGGGATTAAAGAAACCACACTGAGACTGGTAGGAGGGGCGGAGATGTAGAACAGGCTGGTCCCATACTAACATGTGGCAGATAAAAAATTGGGAGAGAGATATCAGCTGCAGAGGTCACCCCCAAAGAGCAAGGGTTCCCAGTCCCATACTAGGCCCCTGAGCTCAGGCTTCAAGGGCCACAAAGAGAAGTCCCCATAGCTTCTGTCAGTAAAAACCAGCAGGGATTATGGCTGAGTGAGCTCTAGGGCTTCTGGAGCCCCAGGTGTTCCTCTGGAAACGGCCACACATGAACTTACTTGCTGGTGGACTCACTGCCTCTGAGCTCCAGCACAGCGGCAGCAGCTTGAAAGGCAACACAGACACGTATGGAGGAATTGAAGTGTCTGGCATCAGGGCAAGAACGGTGCAGCAGGTCTCTCCAAGAGAGAAATGCTGGCAGAGGTCATTTTTCCTTTTCTGAGCCCTCCCCTCACAGAGCCACAGAACCAGCTTGGGGGGGGGAAACCATATCTCAGTCTTCATCAACCTGGCTCATACTGTGTGCCCCATTGTGGTGATTCCCTGAGGCCACATTTCACCCAACTTTTGGGCCCACCCAAGAGGTTTCCACTGGCTTTTCCAGATGAATGACCTATCTTGGCTCATGTTTCAGGTTTTCCTAAAATCTCTTAAAGAAGATCTAGCCTTGGTGCGTCCCATACCTCTTGCTAAATGGTTCCAGCCCTGGCACTAGCAGCCAGCCTTGGTTCGCAGCTAAGCCTTGCCTGGGCACCTCGAAGCCCAGCACAAGTAGCAGCCATCTTCAGCTCACTTTGTAGCCCATGATGGGTGGCCCCAGACAGAACACAGGGGGCAGCTGACCTTGGCCTGCACCTCCCGGCAGGCCCAGAGCCACTGCATTCAGTGGACAGCTTCAGACCATGTCAAAGCATCACCACCCAACCACCTCCACGAGCGATACACACAAGAGGTGGACTCAACAAGAACCCTAATGAACTGAGTCCTGCTCTGTGGAGTGGACCCCCTGTACAGCTGAGTCTCCACAGTGATTGGAGGTCAGTGGTTGCAGCCAATCCTTGCAGCTGACCAGCCTGGGAGCAAATTCCTTCCACTGACATGTCAACAGCAATCACAGCTCATCTACAACAAGAGGATTTACACAGACCACACAGGGAATGCACCTCAAGCGCCCAGTGTGGATGACCAAGAAGGCTGTGCCCCACAGATCCCAACAGAACATACACTACATACTACAGAACACTCTACCAAGCCAGGAAGTCAAATCAGCTCTACCTAATACATAGAAACAAATACAAGGGTGGCTGTCAAAATGAGAAGACAAAGAAACATGTCCCAAATGAAAGAACAGAACAAAACTCCAGGAAAAGAACTAAGCAGAATGGAGACAAGCAATCTACTAGATGCTGAGTTCAAAACACTGGTTATAATGACACTCAATGAACTTAGTGAGAATCTCAACAAAATAAAAAAAGATCAGTCAGAAATGAAGGACACATTAATTGAAATGAATTATACTTCATTTCAGTTAAGGCTCAATTGGTTGGGCATTGTCCTGCAAAGCAAAAGGTCACTGATTCAATTCCCAGTCAGGGCACATGCCTGGGTTGCAGGTATGGTTCCAGGTCAAGGTACATTCAAGAGGCAGCCGATCACTGTTTCTGTCTCACATCAATGTTTCTCCCCCTCACTTTCTCCCTCCCTTACCCTTTCACTCTCTAAAATAAATAAATAAAATCTTTAAAAAAGAATAATTTACAGGGAATCAACAGAATAGATGAAGCCAAGAATCAAATAAGCAATTTAGAATATAAGGAAGCAAAAAACACCCAATCAGAAGAGCAAAAAGAAAAAAGAATAAAAAAAAAGAAATGAAGATAGTGTAAGGAGCCTCTAGGAGAACTTCAAGTTACCAAAATTTGCATCATGGGGGTGCTGGAAGACAGAGAAAGAGCAAGAAATTGAAATCTATTTGAAAAAAAGTAACAGAAAACTTGGTGGAGGTAATAGACATGCAAGTCCAAGAAGCAGAGTCCTAAACAAGAGAAGCCCAAAGAGGCCCACACTAAGATACATCATAATTAAAATGCAAAAGGTTAAAGACAAAGAGAGAATCTTTAAAGTAGCAAAGAGAAAAGCAGTTAGTTACCTACAAGGGCCCTTATTCATAAGACTATCAACTGATTTCTCAACAGAAACTTTTCAGGCCAAAAGAGATTGGCAAGAAATATTCAAAGTGATAAAAAGCAAGGACCTACAACCAAGATTACTGTAACCAGAAAAGCTACCACTTAGAAGTGAAGGACAGGTAAAAAAACTTCACAGACAAGAAAAAGTTAAAGGAGTTCTTCACTACCAGACCAATATTAAATGAAATGGGTTTTTTAAAATTAATTTGTTTATTTTCAGAAAGAGGGTAAGGGAGAGAGAAAGAGAGAAAGAGAAGGAGAGAAACATCAATGTGTGGTTGCCTCCTGCATGTCCCCCAGAGGAGACCTGGCCCACAACCCAGGCATGTGCTCTGACTGGGAATCGAACCAGCGACCCTTTGCTCTACAGGCCTGTGCTCAATCCACTGAGCTACAACAGTCCAGGCTAAATGAAATGTTAAAGGGTGATATTAAAAAAAAAGAAGAAAGAAGAAGAAGAAGAAAAAAAGCAATAAAATGGCAATAAATACACTATAACTATCAACAACTATTATCTAAAAACCAAAATAGACAAATAAGCAGAACAGAAACAGACTCATAGATACAAAGCACGTTTTGATGATTGCCTGATGGGAGGATTGTTGAGGGGATGGGTGAAAAAAGTGAAGGCATTAAGAAGTTCAAATTGGTTGTTACAGAATAGTCATAGGGATACAACAGAGGGAATATAGTCAGTAATATTCTAGTAACCATGTATGGTGTCAGATGACTGTGAGATTATTGGAATGATCACTTAGTAAGTCATATCATTATAATCTAACCACTGGGTGTACGCCCAAAACTAATATAATAATGTGTATCAACTGTAATTGCAAGAAAGAAAGAAGTAAAATAAAAATAAAATAAAAAGAATAAATCCAAGCACAGATATTGGCGAAAAGCTTTCCACCACCTAAAAACATCAACATCACTAGAATTAGCAGTTTTTAAAAAAAATTTACTAAATGGAAGCCCTGAGACCATTTCCTTACATGAGGTCCAAATTGGAAGGTTATAGTAGGTTATATGAAAAAAAGAAAATTTAGGCAGCAAGTATCAAAAAGTCTCATCCATTGCATACATCTCTACCTCTCGGTAGATTTCAAAACCAGTTATCTTTTAGAGGAAAAAGGAAGGGAAAATTTTAATTATGTATGGTCTTTGACAGTTTTTAAACATTTTAAAACTTTTTCAATCAAAAAATTTTATACTTTTCACTCACATCACTTCTTTTCCTAATCTACTGAAATAACCCTGAATAGATGAATTTATTTGTTTTAACTGTTTTACTTACAGTTTTCTGGCTTAGATCCCAACTCTTCTACTGATTGCATGCTATGAATCTCAAATCCTTCAGGGTATTCTGTTTTATTGATAGCTTTATTGTCCACATAAATGATATGTTTGACACAATTAATATCTAGCAATGCAGTCTGTTGAGCAGAAAGAAAATCCAGTTATTAAACAGGAGCCTACAGTAAGCTCAATTATTGAACATTTTTTTGTCCCACCATATAACACTACCATGAATGAAAAAGAAAATTTCATACTTACCTTAAGTTTACTTTCCAGAAGTTCAACACTAGTAATCAGATAGGCAGCTTCAGATTCATTTAACCCATGAACAACAGCATCTTTGCCAAGTGTGGCATACAAAGTCACAACTACATAATACAAAAATAAAGACAAAAGTTAAATGATAAACACTCATTCAGTATACTATTTCAATCAGCCTTTAATGACAGGTATATTCACAGATGCAAAGACATTTTATAATTTAATGTGATTTCACAGTCTCTGCTATATTACCCTTCAACCTTACCTCAAATTTCCTGGTAGTCCAAAATTTTCCTCACAGATTCTCAGGACTGTAACTTACTAAACCTGAAGAAACCCAGAAATACAGAAGTGCCACAACTGATCAAACACCAGTCAATTAAGACTGTCAAGGCCAATAGGTTCTGGCTGAAGTTGTTGGGTTTTTTTAAAAACTTATATTATTTTTACATTTTAAATAATATTGAATTAGTTTATATTCAATATTATTTTGTATCAGTTTCAGGTATGCAGTGGCACGGTTAGACAATCATATACTTTACAAAGAATTCCCCCTATGTCCCGTAACCAACTGGCACCATACAGTTATTACAATATTAACTGACTATATTCCCGATGCTGTACTTTATATCCCTCTGACTCTTCTGTAACTACCAGTTTGTACTTCTCAATGCCTTCACCTTTTTTGCCCAGTCCCCATATCCCACTCTCCTCTGGTAACGATCAATCTGTTCACTGTATCTATGAGTCTGTTTCTGTTTTGTTTGTTCATATTGTTCTTTAGATTCTACTTCTAGGTGAGATCATATGGTATTTGTCTTTCTCTGCCTGGCTTATTTCACTTAGCATAATATTCTCCAGTTCCATCCATGCTGTCCCAAATGGTAAGATTTCATTCTTTTTTATGGTCTGGCTGAACTCTCGATGCAGGTCAGAGCTATCCCAGCAAAGGTTGCCCTGTGACACACACTTCTGTTGGGTATAGCACAAAAGAATGGATATCTTTGAGAATCCTCACATTTTGAGGATCTTAAGTCAGAAGACAGCCATCAATCATGTTCTCACTTTTTCTAAGAAGCTTTTCTAGTGGGTCTCATGTCCATGCCAATTGGTGATGACCTCCAAGCCTAAACTGGAGTGGACAAGGAGATCTACTCTTTAGGATTTAACAAAGAAAATATAAACTGAAACCGAGATCAGTTAGAATCAGAGGACATCTGCTAAACTTAGATAGGCTTGGAAATCCAGCTCTAGGCTGGTAACCAAAACAGCCGCATGGTTAAGAACAGCTGCTTTTCATGAGCCGTTGATTGTTAAAGTTGGGTGATGCATACATAGGGGATTGTTTTCTTATTATCTACTTTTGTTTGTTAGAAATGTAAACCCTTGATTCCTACATCACACCTATAGGGTTTTATTTCATTCAACAAATAACCAAGTGCTTATTAGTATGTAACAGGGATTGCTCTGGACTATTAATTTTTAAAAATTAATCATTTCTTGCACAATGCTTAAGAAATATACCCAATCTTACTTTCTGGCTAACTTATCTAATACCATTTCAAGCTGTCACATGCTTATTTCACCTGTAAAATGGGTAAAGTAAAATAAGAGGATACACACACACACATACACACACACATATATATATATATGAAGAAATGACCTAGAATTATCTTAAGCAATGATTTTTGATGATTATTTTATGGGTCATTTCCTAAAAAAAATGCCTCAAGCCCCCAATCTTTCAATTACAATGCACGTGCGATTAAAACCTAAAATTCTAAATTCTATGCATTGAGCTGCCAAATGCCACATTAGCTCTTAGAAGTTATTATCTTTAACAGGAGTTATCAGATATCTTTTAACTACATTATATACTTTTTTATAAACATAATTTATGCAGATAAATGTCTAAAGAACACGTGATTCAAAAACTGGAAGATCTCAGGACAATTTCACATGTAAGCAAAGCCCTCTCCCTCTCCAAAAACACAAGGCACTTACGAGGAAAGTTGTACTTAAAGCAGGTCTGTGCCGCAATCATCCATTCGGCCCTGGTCTCACAGAAAATGGCAATAGTACTCTTCGGTTTTAATCCCAATGCTGTGAGTCCACTACCAAAGTTATTCACTCTGTGGTTCACTTCAAGGTAGTTCATCCATTTATAATTGCCAAGAATTAACTGTTAATGTGAGTTATGCCTTAATATTAGTACATTTATTCAAACAAGCAATTAAAAAAAAAAAACTATTCAAAGTGAGACACGCTAAAATTGCCCTTAAGTGAATATACAGAAATTTTGGGTACCTTCTGAGAATTAGTTACACAACACCACAATGGAATGCAAGGATATTTAAAATGCTTTTGATTTATGATAAAGTAAAATGTGCCCTCCCCCTTTAAAAAATAAAAAAGCACAAACATGTTTTACCTTCTTAAAAACCTTTCCATTGGGCTGCATTTCATTTTCTTCACTTAGGATTTCCCTGGTCCCAAGGCTGTCCTTCTTTCCAAACTTGGATACGGCATGATCAAATAGTTTATCAAGAGTGTCTGCTCCAGGGATGTCTATGACAGCTAGTGAGTCGAAGTGCGTGACAGAGCGATATGGACTTCCGGGTTTGTCTGAAGTGGGCTTAGCTTTTATTCTCTTTGCCATAGTGTTTTTCTTCTTGGCATTGGTAAGAAAATACCATGGAATAAATACAAGGGCACTGTATATTGTTATTAACAAGTGGACAGGCAGCAAAATAATGGTGGGCACATTTAGCTTAAGTTTCATAGTGGCAAGGCTTCTAAAATGCTGTTTATTTCTTGTTATTCTTTGGCTTGGGAAAGCCTTATTTTGCTGAAGAAGGCAATAATGGAAGCAGCAGTAAGAGTAGCAGTACAGCCAAGGAAGTTCAATTTTAATGATACAAATAAAAGTTAGTAATCTTTGGAAGCCAACAATAAAGAACACCTGCAGGTGAAGACAATGAGCCAGGCAGAGAGCAGGAAAAAAAAGACAAAAACAAAAACAAAAGAGTATTAACAAGTTGACAGAACCATTGATTTAAATACTCAGGTCTTTATTAGTTTATATAATTGATTTGCTACAGAAAGCCGAAATAACTGGTCTGAAAGACTGGCATTTCCCATTTTAATCACTATTGACATAAACTTCTGAATTTAATCTCTTCTGGGTTTTTAGGTACTCTGCACATCATTCTGCAAGTCAGTTTAGTAACACTACTTTACTTTAATACATGAATGCACAAATACGATATTTAAGTTTGGAAATTTTGTAAAAGTAGGGATGCCAATAATTAGTTTCTCTTTAAAAAAAAATATGTCTATGTAAACCACACAACTTTAAATCAAATTTGGTTTTGTATTCAAAAGGGAAAACCAACCCATCATTTAGGTTGATTTCTCAAAGATCAACCCAGAGATCTTATTCTGAATTCTTCAGTGAGGTAAAGTTCTGAGATAATGCTATTCATGATCTCATATGCCAAAATTTAAAGCAATACAATCATACAATCATTTCCTAAGTGTCTACTTTGTGCTCAAAATTGCATCAGTTGCTTGGGAGTAGTAGTATTAAGTCTAAAGTAGAAGAGTAAGTCCTGGCCCTTGCCCATCACAAGTTAAAAGTTATGAGGCAATCAACAGACCAGACAGATCCAGCATTTTTCAAATTCTTTTGGTGGGGGGGTGGCAGTTAACCACTTCTTCAGATAAAAGCCCCTGCTGACTGCCCTTATATAACACGAAAGTGGAATTGCTCTGGCTGAAGCCAATTGGTAGTATCCAGAGCCCCACCCTGAACCTCCTAAACACCACTCCCAAAGGGGACCACTGAAAGATTTCTAATGAAAAGCCCTGCAGAAATACACAAATGCAATGGTGTGCAGGAAAATAAATGCAGTAAATGCAGAGGAATTACAAAAGGGCCAAGAGTAACTAGTGGAGGATATGTGGAAATTAGAGTTAAGCTGGATCTTATGTTGGGGATCTGGTAATGAAGGAGAAAGACAGACGCCATTCCAGATAGGAGAACATGAAGATAAAGAGGCAGGAATTAAAGGACTTTAGAATAGCGCAAATAATAAAGGCACCAGCCTGACTGAGGCATAAAGTATTCATTGGCTAAATAGGCTACAATAATACAGAATCTGACAAATTAAGCAAAGCAGTTTTGGTTCAATTAGGCAGAAAACTAGAGGCCATCGCAGGTCAGGACAACGCCAACTAGAAAGGAAATGCACATTAGAAAGGAAATGCACAAACAGCCTCCCGGATACTATCTCCTAGGGAGTGTGCCTTAAGCTGAGAAAGCCGGTTTGGTGAGCAGCACTGTATTTTAACCATAAAAATTAAAATGTTAGTTCACTTGGAGGAGACAAATTCAAGCCCACCCTTCTGTGATTCTTGTGGAAACAGACAGGCAGACTACTCACCCCAGGATAGTCCTTTGTTTTTACACTAATTACTATAAAATGATAGCTTAATTCTCCCTCTGCTTTTGTTCATGTCCTTCAACTGAGCGTCCTTCAACTGAAGAAGAAGCTACAAGTGGGGACCCGGATTTTGTCCCCACTTTGTTCACTAACTGGCTGTGTAACCTTGAGTAAAAGCCATGTGTTTGACCTTAAGATCAGACTAGATCAGTAGCCCTTACTTAGTGCTAATGGGTCCCTTTGAGAATCCAGTGAGAACTATGAACCCAATTCCCCTAAGAAAGATAGGCAAAATATCACTGAGTTTCAGGAGGTTCCTGAGTTCTCTGAAATGCATCTATAAACCCCAAAGGGTGATGCCAACCCTGAACTGAGAATTTCTGGCCTAGATGATTTCTATGATTTACCCTACCTAAAAATTGTTTTCTCAGTCTGGCAAGTCTGGCCATTCATTTCTTCAGATAAGTATGTCAAGTGTCTATCACAGAGCCTGGTCCTCAATATGCAAGAGTCCCTCTAACAATCCCCTCTTCCATCAAAGATTTCATAACTACCCAAATCCACAAATCTTTCTGTTCTCTAATTTCCTGCATCACCTGCATAGAGCACAGATCAGTAGTTCTCAACTCTATGAAACCCAACATCTCTTTCTTATACCAAGTATTTTATCACACTCCTTTATAAACCTTAAATGACAGTTACAGATGATAACACACATAATTTAAAAATTCTCTTTACTAGTATTATAAAGGAGTATCAACAAGCAATTAATTCAAAGTAAATAATACTTATTTCAATATATAAATTCTCAGGGACAATACTAGAAAACAAACAAAAGCCTTCAAGAGATGAAATGCCCCTAAGAGGTGAGTAACTAACCTCATCCTCATTTGAGAAACTGTCAGGCTTGGGGCTGAAGACATGTAAAGAAGACTGCTTGTGAAGGGTTTTACAATCTAGTTGGATTTAAACTGTACTGTATGATTTTAGTCATACATGTTGTTATATACACTTAATCTTTTATACATGTTTGCCTTAAGTCTTGGAGGTAGGGAAATGTCTTCTACTTAATCCTCATAATCCTTACAGAGACACATACATGTATCCACACAGACACACACAGGCACACACACAGTAGGCAAGGCTCAAAGCACATTCAGGTGAAGAGAGATGAGAGAGACCATTTACTCCAGAGGTTTTCAAATTCTTTCTGGTGGTGGTGAGGGTCTTCCATTTGAATACAATTTTTTTTAAGATTTTATTTATTTATCTTTAGAGAGGGAAGGGAGGGAGAGAGAGAGAGAGACAGAGAGACAGAGAGAGAGAGAGAGAGAAACATTAATGTGCGGTTGTTGGGGGCCGTGGCCTGCAACCCAGGCATGTGCCCTGACTGGGAATCGAACCTGCGATGCTTTGATTCGCAGCCCGCGCTCAATCCACTGAGCTACACCAGCCAGGGCTTGAATACAATTTTATGTGGACATGAAATGCAAGTATAGCCCTGGACGGTGTGACTCAGCTAGTTGCAGCATCTTCCCATAAACCAAAAGGTCGTGGGTTTTTTATGTTTTGGGGTCTAACATTTAAGTCTTTGATCCAGTCTGAATTTATTCTTCTGTGTGGTGTAAGAAAGTAGTCTAGTTTCATTTTTCTGCACATATCTGTCCAATTTTCCCCAACATCATTTTATGAATACACTATCTTTAGCCCATTGTATGTGCTGGCTTCCTCTGTTGAAAATTAATTAAATATTAAGGTGTAGGTTTATTTCTGGGCTCTCTATTCTGTTCCATTGAACTATGTGTCTGTTTTTATGCCAGTACCATGCTGTATATGCTGCCTCCAAGAGACCCATCTCAGATTGAAGGATTTAAGTAGACTAAACGTGAAGGGATAGAAAAGGACATTTCATGTGAATGGGAAAGGGAAAAAAAGCTGCAGTAGTAGTACTTATATCTGACAAAACAGTTTAAAACCAAGGCTATAGTAGGAGACAAAGACACTACATAATAATAAAGGGAACAATCCAACAAGATATAACCCTGGTAAACATTTATGCACCCAACACAGGAGCAACCTAACTATGTAAAGCAAGTCCTGATGAATGTGAAGGGAGGGACAGAAAGAAATACAGTCATAGCGGGGGACTTTAACATCCCATTAACTTTAATAGATAGATCACACTGGCAGAAAATCAACACGGAGACAGCAGCCTTAAAGTCACACTACATCAAATGGACTTAATTGATATCTTCAGAGCATTTCACCCCAAAGCGGCAGAATATACATAATTTTCAGGTGCACATGGAACATTTTCGAGGATAGACTACATATTAGGACACAAAACAAGTCTTGATAAATTTAAGAAGACTGAAATCATATCAAGCACCTTCTGTGACCACGATGCTATGAAACTAGAAATCAATCACAAGAACACTGAAAAACATACAAAGAATGGAAGCTAGATAACATGCTATTAAACAATGAATGGGTCAACATTGAGATCAAGAAAGAAAGCAAAACATACCTTGAAACAAATGAAAATGAGGATGCAACAATCCAAAATCTGTGGGATACTGGGAAAGCAATCCTAAGAAGGAAATTCATAGCATTACAAGCCTATTGCACAATAAATAAATAAATAAATAAATAAATAAATAAATAAAAACTCAAGTGAACAATCTAACTTCACATTTAAAGAAACTTGAAAAGGAACAACAAAGCCCAATGTGAACAGAAGGAAGGAAATAATTAAGATCAAAGTAGAAATAAGTGAAATAGATTCTAAAAAAATGATATAAAACATCAATGAATCCCAGAACTGGTTCTTTGAAAAGATAAATAAACCTTTAACCGAAATCATCAAGCAAAAAGAGAATGAACCTAAATAAATAAAATCAGAAATGCCACAGGAGAAATAACAACTGACATCAAAGAAATACAAAGGATTGTAAGAAAATATTATGAACAGCTATGAACAACCTGGACAAAATGGATAAATTCCTAGAAACATACAATCTTCCAAAAATAAGAATCAGAGAGTCTGAATAGACAGATTACACCTAGTGAAACTGAAGCAGTAATCAAAAAATGCCTAATAAACAAAAGCCCTGGACCAGATGGCTTCACAGGTAAATTTTACCAAACATTCTGAGAAGAACTAATACCTGTCCTTCTCAAACTATTTCATAAAATTCAAGAGGAGAAAAGCCTCCCAAACTCTTTTTATGAGGCCAGCGTTATTCTAATTCCAAAACCAGATAAAGACACTACAAAGAAAGAAAATTATAGGCCAATATCCCTGATGAATATAGATGCTAAAATCCTCGACAAAATATTAGCAAAATGAATACAAGGTTGGTACAACATTCACGAATCAACAAATGTAATTCACCAAATAAAACAAAATGAAGGGTGAAAACCATATGATCATATCAATAGATGCAGAAAATCTTTTGATAAAATCCAGCACCCATTTATGACAAAAACTCTCAGCACACCAGGAATAGAGGGAACGTATCTATACATAATAAAGGCCATATATAACAAACCCACTGCCAGCATCATACTCAAAAACTAAAAGTGTTCCCCTTAAGACTGGGAACAAGACAAAGGTGTCTTCTTTCATCTCTCCTATTCAACATAGTACTAGAAGTCCTAACCACAGCAATCAGACAAGAAGAAGAAATAAAAAGCATCCAAATTTGAAAGGAAGTAGTAAAACTGTCTTTATTTGCAGATGACATGATAGTGTACATAGAGAACCCCAAAGATTCCACCAAGAAATTACTAGAACTGATCAATGAATTCAGCAAGGTAGCGGGATACAAAATTAATACCATCTCCTTTTTTATATGTCAACAATGAACTGATGGAAAGGGAAATCAACAAAACAATCCCATTCACAATTTCTTCAAAAAGAATAAAATACCCAGGAATAAACTCAACCAAGGATGTAAAAGACCATGTACTCAGAAAATTATAAGACACTGAAGAAAGAAATTGGGGATGATACAAGTAAGCGGAAGCACATAACGTGCTCATAGATAGGAAAGATTAACATCATTTAAATGTCCATACTACATAAAGCAATGCATAGATTCGATGCAATTCCTATCAAGATTGCAATGACATATTTCAAAAATTTACATGGAACCACAAAAAGCCCTGCATAGCCACAGCAATACTGAGAAAGAACAAAGTTGGAGGAATCATGCTACCTAACATCAAATTATACCATAAGGCCATAATAAAAATTGGCTGTTATTTTTTTCATCTTAAAAACCATTCCCTGAGAGCTGGTAGAGGCCAAACTGAGAAGAAAAGAAGAAAGCCAATATGCCCGGATAGGGAGTAGATGGTAAACCACTGAATTTTGCAATGAAGGGAGTAACATTATCAAGTTTGTTTTATTAAGATAAGTCTGGGAGCACCCCTCCAAAAAAATACATAAAAACAAAAACAAAAAAATGCCACCATTCCTTCTCTTGCTGCACTTCTTTTCCTTCTCCTATTAGGACTCCTTAAAAGATTTGTCTGTGCTGTCTTCCAGGTCTCTCCTCCTATTTTCTCTTGAACCCACTACACTCAGGCTTTTGCCACCCACACTCCGTAACATTGCTGAGATCAAAGTCACCAATGACTCCCATCTTGTCAGAATTCAATGTCAACTGAAGCTCAGTCCTCATTTCCCTTGGCCGACCGGGATGCTTTAACACAGCTGACCCCTCTTTTCCTGCTTAAAACTTGTTTACTTGGCTTCTGAGAAACCATATTCTTCAGTTTTTCTTCCTAATTCCCTGGCATTTCCTTTTCAGTCTTTTTTGTTGCTTCTCCCGCATGTCCTTAACCCCTAACAGCTACAATGCTCAGTCCTTGGGCTTTTCTCTCTTTATCTACACTCACTGCCATGGTGATCTCATTTAGTCTCACAGCTTTCAATAGCAGGTTTACGTCGGTGGTGACTCCTTTCTCTTCCTAATCCAGAGGTTTGTCTGAAACACCAGATTTGTATATCCAACTGTATCAACAAATCCATTTAGCTATCAGTAAGTACCTCCAACTCAATATGCTCAAAACTGAGCCACTGATCATCCTTTACAAACCTTTTCTACCCAGTCTTTCCCACTGCTGGAAATTAGTGGCTGAAAAAAAAAAAAAACCACCTTAGATTCGCTCTTTCACTCCTCTATGTTTCTCATAAATTCCATACCAAATTCATCAGCAAATGTTACTGGCTCTACTTACAAAACAGGTATCAAATTTGACTACTTCTTACCACTTCCATTGTTACTATCCTGGTTCAAGCAACTACCATCACTACCATCTCTTACCTGGATAGATAGACTAGCCAATCTAATCTCCCCACCCCCATCTTTATAATAAATTGTAAACACAGCAGCCAGAGTGCCCCAGTTAATGTGTAAGTTAGATTAAGTCATTCCTCTGCTCAAAACCTTTCAAAGAATCCTCATATGGCTCACTCAAGAAGAAAAACAAGTCTTTACCATGAACTATGACACTATACATCATTCCTCTAGCTCTTAAGTATCTGACTTCAACTCTTACTGTACTTTCCCCTAGTTTACTCTGCTACAGTCACTTATTCCTAGCTATTTCTGGAACATACCATCCTGCCTCAGGGCTTTTTTACATGCTGTTCTGTCTAACTGGAATGTTCTCCCAAAATACCTGTACAGTGTATTTTTTCACCTCTTTTTTATCTTTAGTCAAATATCATGTTCTCAGTGAGGCCTTTCCTAGCCACTCACTCTAAAATTGCACCACGACATTCCAATCATTTTCTTGTTTTACTTTTCTCCTTAGCACTTACCACTAATACATCATGTGCTTCATTTTTCGTGTTCACTATCAATCTACCCATGAGGACACAAGCTCCTTGAGGTAGAGTTTACTGTCTGCTGCTGAATCTTCAGCAACTACCAAAGTACCTCCACGTGTTAGCTGTTCAATAAATTTGTTGACTGAATTAAGAATATACATGGAATCGCTCTGAAACTATAAAGTAAAAATGTATGGAAGATACAATGTATGCCTAAAAATAACCAACCCTAGTCATCTTAAAAAAGAAATCACTTGTCCATGAAATGTACTCTTAAAATCCCTGGTACTTAAAATGAATTTGGACATGTTTTTAGCTGCTTCATGACAAAGTAAAACCAAACGAAGCGCTGCACGGAGAGAAAGATGGTGTACGAGAAGCACAGGGCTACAGTTTGTAGTGCGTGTTTTCCAGATGCCTTTCACAAAGGTATGCTGTTCCTTCCGCATATGAAGGGTGGCATTACTGTCCCACCACCGGTAGTCCATGAACTCTGAGTTGTGCTTCCTTGAAATGAAGTAATACATTTATTCCTTATCAGCTGGAAAAGGACAGGGCATCATCTTCTGTCACGGAAAAGATGACTGTTCACGTTAATGTTTCCCATTCCGTATGAAAAGCATACCAATAATCACTTGTTGAGCATTTACTATGGGATAGGCACTATGTTCAATCCTTTAGATACATTATTTCATTTAATCCTTCAGAAAACCCCTTTAAGGTAGCATTCTCATTTTACTGCTGATGTAACAGTCCCAGAGAGATTAAATAATGTGTCCCACATAACATAGCTAAGTAGGAACTTTTGACCCAGGTCTATCTGATTTTAAAGTTCATGCTTTCAGCAGCATTGTCTACGATGCTAGTCATACTGGTTTAGCCTAAATTGGTGAGAGTGACAAACTTTGTATATAAAGAAATCCTGGAAACAATTTTGAGCACTGATGTGCCCTACATACAAATGCACTTTTACAAGGGAAAATAAGTCCTAGGAGTTTCAGTGAAAAACCAGATGCAATTTTATTTTATTTTTCTGTTTTGAGGCCAAGTTTAATGGTAAGTATTTCACTCCAGTTACTTCAGACACTCTGATACAGTTAGGCTAAACATAAAAAGCATTAGTGACACATTAAGCTCTAGTACACAAAGGAAACACATACTACATACTGATTAACGTCCAAATTTAAAAGAAGAAATCATCGCTCCCAGAAGAATGTGACAGACACATCAATGTAAGTACAAAAGAGAGAAACTAATAAACTGAAGTCATATAAGGCCAAAACAATTTCTTCAGAAGTTTTAGAAAATGGACTAAACCAAGCAAGGTTCCATGCATCTGCCAAGTTAAAACACGCATTAAGGGCAAATTAAACTAATCTGTCCCTGACCTAAAATCTTATAAAAATGTAAAAAATTTATCAATTTCAAAATCAACGATTAACTATTTAAGTGCTACTTTAAGACATACATTTTTCAAGTCCCACATCATTTAAGAGTCAATGATAAAGAGATAATTTGCCTTCTGAAAAAGATGAGCTGTATCTACTAAATATTAAATCAGAAAACAATTATAAAAGTTTCAAGATTAAACAGATAACCATACCTGTCGCACTTTGAAAGACTGTATGTCTACATACACGGTGCACCACCAAGACTTTTTAATGGGTGGAGTGCTTTTTTAAAAATCCTGTTTTCTTTCACACATTATTAAAAAGTTCCAAATGATTTTAAAACATACAGGAGAAAGTTCAAATATTATGTTAAAAAAATGGCTGTATTTTGTTAGTAAGATCAAACTTACAGGAGCTATATTACAATATAATTAACTTCATAGGAATATTAACACTTAAAAACTTAATATTTTAAGAAAAAGAAAGCACTGAGGGTAGCTAGGAGGACATTTTCCTATCAGTCTACAAGACTGAAATCATGTGAAATGCACTTCAGTCTGACCCTTCTAAGTCTCATCTGACTCAAATTGGTAGAGTGATCTAATCAATATGAAATAGCTTGTACAATAAATCTATAAACTCAGTAATTACAATAAATAAATTTGAAAATCATAGTAAGTATATTTATTATGTTATAATAATTAAAATAAATAGACTTGAAAACTGAAAACAAAACGAAAACCTAGGGTAGATAATAGATGCCCTATACCAACACACTGCTCCTGTGCCTAGCTATTTTCTCTAGAAGTGTCTCACGAGTATGACGGATATCTGGCTGCTCCTCACTAACGAGCTTAGCCAAACCTGTTTACTTCATCACCTGAAGAGGTATTAACTGCCGAAGTCACCATGTTGCCAGTCTCTTCCCAGCTATTCCCAGCAAAGCAAGAACCTCTGCTGCCATGCTGAAGATGCTCTTTCATGCTCTAGCACAAGTTCCCTCCCATAATGCCTTTAAGAACATCCCCAGCATGCATCAGATAATGTTTTTCCTAGGTCACAGAATGGTACAGTTGTAATCCTATCTGTTTGTGTTGAAATCAGGATATGTAGGAGACAGTATTGCTGCCTATATACGCTTGATGTACATTGTGTATATCTATTTCTTTATTTCAGCGATCACGCATGATTTTTAAATATGCAACTATCTAAAGTCAGGAGTTAAGCCCTGGATGGCATAGCTCAGTGGATTGAGCGCGGGCTGCAAACCAAAACATCGCAGGTTCGATTCCCAGTCAGGGCACATGCCTGGGTTGCAGGGCACGGCTCCCAACAACCGCACCTTGATGTTTCTCTCTCTCTTTCTCCCTCCCTTCCCTCTCTCAAACTAGATAAATAAAATCTTAAAAAAAAATAAAGCCAGGAGTTAATTGTACATAATTTAATCTAAAGCTTATATTTAAGAAATCTTATGGACAAATCACACTAGAAGTGATACCTACTGACAAAGCCTGATATTATACTCCAACTTTATTAGACGTCATGAAAAGAGGGAAAACTAAGTTTTGGGCCTTGTATGTTTGGGGAGAAATATAAAGGATCCAACGCTATAGAAGGGGGCAGGCAGCACAATGACAACTGCAATGTTCAACAGCTGCCACTAAGGAGTAACTGCTAAAAGTCCCTGTAGACTAAATCTTGCTGCTAAACTAAAATACATTAAATTGTGCCATGGTGTAAACTTTAATTTTGTTTGTAAAGTCTTCCATTTACTAGGTCTTTGTCTCTAGGGGAACGCAGTTAATGATTTTAACATGCTAATCAAAAATAATTGTTATAGTCCCTGGCTGGTGTACCTCAGTGAATTAAGCCCAGGCCTGCAAACCAAAGGGTCGCTGGTCCGATTCCCAGTCAGGGCACATGCCCGGGCTGCAGGCCTGGTCCCCAGTAGAGGGTGCGTGAGAGGCAACCACACATTGGTGTTTCTCTCCCTCTCTTTCGCCTTCCCTCCCCAACTCTCTAAAACTAAACAAATAAAAAAAAAGAATTGTTACAGAACTTGACTTTTAAATTAACTCACTGTTACAATAAATGTGTTTTGCCCCAGTGAAGAATGTATAGTAGTCCTCCCTCATCTGTGGTCTCACCTTCTGCAGTTTCAGGTACCCATGGTCAACTATGGTCTGAAAATATTAACTGGAGAATTCTAGAAATGAACAGTGTATAAGTTCTAAACTGTGCGCCATTCTAAATAGTGTGACAAAATTCCACACCTTCTTGCCCCCTCCCAGCCAGGATGTCAGTCATCCCTTTGTCCAGAATATGAAGCGGTATACATTCCCCACCCATTTGTCACACAGTAGCCATTTCGGTCATCAGAACTGCTATCGCAGTATCAGTGCTTGTGTGTTCACATAACACTTACTTTATTGTTACAATTGTTCTATTTTATTATTAGGTCCTGTTGTTAATCTTTTACTGTGTCTAACTGATAAATTACAACTTTATCAATGCTATGGATATACAGTAAAAATAGTATTTATAGGGTTTGGTACTATCTGTAGTTTCAGACATCCAGTGGGGGTCTTGGAATGTATCCCCCGGAGATGAGGTAGGACTAGTCTGCAGACTATACCTATCTCCTGTCATCTTACCTATTTATTATAATACAGTAATATAACTGTGGGCTGCCAACCATGAGCACAAGTTCAAAAAAATCTCTCACTAGGAGTAATACCACAGGGAATATCTTTGTGTTACAGGGAGAATTTATGCAACTATATCTTTGTGTCACATGACCTGTCCTCTACATTTGCTAGAGGAGGAACCAGTTTAATAGGTTAGCTTTTTGTTAATGTTGTTTCCTGGTCCTTTATACTCTTATAAAAACCATACAACCACATATTCTTAAACCATCTCCTACAAAATGATGTAATAAATCACTAAAACGAAAAAGTCAGCTACTTGGCCACCAGAATGTGAAACTGTATCATGGTTTAAAAAAAAATTCACTCTGTTCTTCACTATTAAATACACCTTACAAATGATACTAATAAAATAATACAAAGACTGGGCCCTGGCTGGCGTAGCTCAGTGGATTGAGCTCGGGCTGCGAACCAGGCATCGCAGGTTCGATTCCCAGTCAGGGCACATGCCTAGGTTGCAGGCCATGTCCCCCAGCAACCGCACATTGATGTTTCTCTCTCTCTCTCTCTCTCCCCCTCCCTCTCCCTTCCCTCTCTAAAAATAAAAATAAATAAAGTCTTAAAAATAATAATAATAATAATACAAAGACTGATAAATCTGTTGAAGATCCAAATCTTACGGCCATTAAGTCAGTTCTCAAATATTACCACTAGTAAAGAAGAACACAGATATTCCAAAGGCTGAAGATAACTCAAAATATATTTTTATTCTTAATATTTCATTATGGATATGTTTGATGTTTCAGAAATTAAAGAATTTTTTAAATTAAATTTATTGGGGCAAGAGAATTCTTAACTAAAGAAGAAAGCCAAATAGCCATGAAAAAGGACTCCTAGAGGTAATGTCTCCATGTTAAGGACGGGGACATATTTTCCATTCTCTTCTCTTTTTTCATGTTTATTTGTTTACCTGGCCTAGGTGTGCTTCACTAAGGTAAGAAAGGTAAGGAAGACAAAAGAATTAGTTGTTTCTGTCTTGAAGTGTATTTTGGGATAGCCAAGGCAAAGCTATACCAATAGAGTCTCCAAAGTGGTTATAAACTCCTGAAAACACTAGCTAGATGTTCCTGCTAATGCTTCTGCTAACTCTTACTCTTTACCTTGGTAGTCTTTTTCTTATACATGTAGATGGGCTTCAGGCCAACTGTTATAGATGTTTATCTATCTCTGTAGGGTGTGTGTTTGTGTAGGGAGGGGGGAGAGGGAGGGAGGGAGAGGGGGGG